>SMLS01071565.1:0-60492 GCA_004785975.1 Popillia japonica | reverse complement strand
TTAGGTAATGACACTGTCACATAAACGTTAAATGGATACGCAAGGCAAAATAAGAAGAACAAACGGCAATAGTAGCAATCACAAACAAACAAGCAACAAACTTAATTAAACGTCAAAAACTAAAAATAGGATGGATTGAATGCCCGGTCAGGGAGGAGATACACATGCCGCGCTGCTTAAAATGCCTTGAGTACCATAGAACCGACATAGAACGGGCGAGTGTACATCCTAAACAACCAAACAAACTTATTAAATGTAGGCAAACATGACACAAAAGCAAGAAATGCGCTAATAAGGACCACTGCGTAAAATATGACTTGGGAAGGCGTAGAGCGGACCAAATAAAGTGTCCCTACTTCAAACAGCTAGTAGAACAGATGAGGAAATAAAACGTGCAAATATAATTGATGCAGTGGCACGAAAAGATAAACAAGAACTTAATAAACCTTAATATACTACACGACGGAGAGGACATGGACAAGTATGTGGAAAAGTAGATGAAATGAACTCTGTGAAAGGTCGTAAGAGAGAAGCGATCATAGCTGTGATATTAACGCCAAATCGTATCGAGAAGAAACGGGTTCATACAAAATGTGCAGAGAGGTCATTGGAAGCCTATAAAAATAGCACAAGAGAAAAGAGGAACGTTACTGGTGGAATGAGGAAATTAATAAGAAAAGGAAGCAGTGTATTGTATACAACTCACGACAAGAATGGGCGAAAAGAATCTTACAGAAGAGGTAAAGACGAAAGCACAGGAGAAATACAAAGAAGGAAGAAAGGAGCTACGTAAACTAATAAAAGAATCAAGAAAAGAACACCGGAATAAACTATGTAGGAAGCTTAATAATAATACCTGGGGCGTAGGGATACAGATTTGCAAAGGAAGGAATTAAACTGCTAGCATCATATGCAACGCCAGAGAAAGAAAAGAAAGTGGTAGCTAAAAAATTGTTTTCGTATCCTTTCAGGAAAGAAACTACAGAACACACCTAAGAACATGAAAGAAAGAATTCGAGCGGCAATCACAAATATTTCCTGTGCCGAGGTAGAAGCGAGTGTATTATCTACTAATAACAGCTTATGATGGTAGACATTTCCAACATTGAAAATCCTAGTTGTTTTTTCCTATTACCATTTTCGTTATTAAATTATTATGTTTATCGTTAGTTTTAATTCATTCGCAATAAACAATTTGAAAGAATTTCGTAGTTTCTATGGAAACAATCAATCATCTGCTTGTAAGGCCAACTGCGAAATCAGCAGTTAATTTTTGCCGATAAACTTAATTATCTTCTTAAGTGGATAAAGCCCAAACGGATAGAAATATCGGGATGCTGTTTTTACTGAAATTTCAGTAATTTAATGTAGCTTATAGCATTTATAACTATGAGCACCGTTCTATTCGGCAAAATGCGCGACCACCACAAAAAAAGTTCTCTGTTTTACATATTTCAAAAAAAAATATCTCAAGTCGTTTTGGAAAAATCTAATTTTTACTGTTTTTTTTAATTAAACTTCAACACGCTGTAGATCGGTAACGAAGCGTTTGCGGACCCATGTTTATAGGAACTTTTTTGTATAAAATAACCTGGGCAATCACCCCCTTTAATATTGCCGCATCTTTTTTAAACAGCCTGTATATTATCAAATTAATAAATATGCTATTATTTATTATATTTACCATAATTAAATGGAATATGTAGGTCTTCTTGTTTTGTTATAGTTTTTATATCAACTCTGATATCTTCTACATCTATTTCATTTTTTATATCTGAACATAGATTTTCTTCACTATTATTATTCTGGTTATTTTGAAAACTTTGAACATCTTGTAAATTTAATGATGTGGTATTACGTTCAAGCATATATCGGTATATGACTTCCTGTATTTCTATGCAATCACACTTAAATTTATATGTAGTACTAAGCAACTGTGCACAATCTTTGCATATATTGAAGACAGGCATCATATTTAGATCCTAAAATAAAAACTGCATTAATTTAATATGTAATAATTGTACCTTAGAGCTAATGGTTTGCAAAATCTTAAGATACACTTCGAATAAAATATCATGTGAACTTTAGATCAACACACATTATTACACATTTGCCTCTTATATAAATGAATACTCAATCTATAGTCAGTCCGTAACATATAGTTCGTATGAAACTAACCTAATACTTACTATTTCTGGCAATATAAACTTTATTTTTGCTTTGTAGACTGTAAAATATTCATCTGTCAAATTGTTAATACATTCTGATACACTATTAAGACACAATCTGCATATATTGACATCCTCCATTTCCAGTTACTTATGGTTTTGTACTCTTTGCTATAAGATAAGTATAAGTATGGAATATGATTACTAACAAGCATTAGTAATCGATAATCTTACAACACCTAAAATTGGTGTTTTCGAAATAATAAATTATCTATAATATATACGAACATAAATTTTGTATGTAAAAACAAATATGCGAACAATAAACTAACCGTACTTTAACCCCTTGGAAACTTGAGTGTCAGACATAGACAACATACTTATAGATCGGAAACTTACGTGTTAGTTCTTGGAGCAATGTGCATATACTCCCTCTTACGGGCTTAGTCATGAACTAAATCGCAAAGGAGGGTAATACGAATTATTCTAATGATGTATTATGAAAATTTGTGTTCTTTGACCGCTATTAAAAGAGATTAATTGAGATGCCTAGTTCATCTACCAATGAGTAGTAAGATAAACTAGATTTCTCAATTAATATCTGCTAATAACGGTGAAAAGAACAACTATTATTGTATAAACATATCTTGTTTTATTAGAAATATACAACAAGTCTAAGCATTAAACAGATATTTTTGGATATAATTGTAAATGCGGGAAACAGACAATGTTGAATAAAACATTATATTTGCAAAATATATTTATTACGTACACAAATGAACTTGAGAAACTATTTTGTACAATTTTAAGACTTAATAGGTTATATCGGGTCGTAAGCAATAGAAGAACTACGTAAAGCTACAATATCTTTCACACAAACGCTATGAAGACTGAAGACATAGAAAAACTACAATATCTTTCACACTGACGCTATGAAAACATATGTAGGTAAGGTAATTATACCTAATAACAACTATACTACCTATATCTTTCACACAAACGCTATGAAGATATAGAAATAGTTATTGTGTTACCCAAACGCTATGAAAATATTAGATTCAGCGAAAAGAATTACAGCTATTCATTCAAATCACGCACTAACACTACGAAAAGATGTCTACGACCGATAACAACAAAACAATAATGGCGAGTTAACGGATGTCTGTCAAAGCAGCATGCATGCAGCAAATTCTATTAATGAGCATCCGCACCTGCGCACTTGCTGCGTACACCTCACAGCGACATCTCGTGGGCATAGTCATATACTACTCATGTTTGCCCCAACTTTGCCATAAAAGATTTTACCCCGTGGTGTCAGATAACCCAAATTACACGCGTGTAAGTTTTGTCCACTTTTGTCTTTAATCATTACTTTACGACGTTCCGTAATAATCATGGATGTGTTCATTCGTACCAATTGTATTTACGAGTTTAACGATAAGAATATAAACTGTTAAATGTAAAGGTAATATTCCTGGTACAAGAAAGAGTTCGAAAAAATTATAATACATTTCATGACTAATGTCTTTATTGTGCTAAAAGTGTGGTGGTGAGTCTACACAAAAGAAACGCCTTAAACACCGAACCATGGGACAAAATTAGTAATCAAAAACCGATGTATACCATAGTATCTGGGAAACATTATTGAGGACTGTTTTAGTCACAGAACGATTCAGATAAACCTGAAAAACAGGATGGCTGAGCGGCGTTCCGCAGGGTTCTGTACTGGAGCCCCCACGGTGAAATCCTGTTCGATAGTGTCTTGTCCTTGGAGTGTATTGAGAGTGTTACTACCGTTGCGTATGCGGAAGATTGTTGTGATGTTAGTGGAAGCCGTGGACTCGAGGGACTTGGATTTTAAAACCAACGACATTTTGAATATGCTTACGGAGTGAATGTTGTAAGTGGTATAACTTGAAGACCATACCGGGTGGAATAATGCTCTCCGGGACTTTTTTTGTTCAAGTTTTTTAATAGCTTGCGCAGTTGAAACTGCGTCTGCAAAAAAAGGAAAAATATAAAAGCGTCACTTTTTTGGCAGGCGCAGCATTAACGGCACAAGCTATCAAAAATTTGTAAGACCGTTTTTGTAGCATGACATTTACTACAAAAAAGTTCCGGAGAATACTCTATGGTACTATGGCGGGACTCTGTTAGTGGTTATGGTCTCCAAGTTGTACTATTTACAAAGGTGTGATAGGAGCTGATTTTTTCCAGTTTGCCTTGTCTAGCAATTGCGCACGCATCCCAAGTTCGAAATACTTAACACGCTTAACACGAACGCAGAGAAAGGAAAGTAAGCCTTACATACATCGTGCAGGCAAGTCCCCGAGGGGAAGCGGGCACGTAAATCTGCTTACCTGTGTACATAAGCCATTTGTCCCCGACTAGATTCACCCTCGGTGAGCGTAAGGTTCACCCGTCTTCCTAAGCGTTCGTTTTAAGCTGTCCAGCATAGTACATCTCAGCATGCCCCGTCCGTATATGCACACATGCAGACGTATGCAATAGTGAAACCAGTTGTGACCCAGTTGCCGATCTGTAATACAAAGCAATATGTTCATCTAAAACTGTACAAATGACAATTTACATTCTTATGATTTCTATGTTTTTAATCTGTTATAACATAGTTTTAACCATTTTTTCACCTTAGCAGTAAATACATTTCGCATTAGTGTAATAGTATTTTATTAGAAATCTTATACCGTTTAAACCTCACTGAAAATGGTGAATATTTGTAGATTATGCCTAAGTTATGTACCAGATCTTCCTATAACGGTGTTTAATGATAGCGTTTCGCATGAAACAAAAATTAAATGTTTAATACCTGAAATTGTAAGTATCCCGTAGTTATTGTTACCTTAAAGTAAATTGGTTTCTTCTAATAGGATATCAGTATTACTCCAACGCTTGATTTATGTAATCTCTGTCTTCATCTGTTGAGTGCTGCTTATACTTTCAAACTAGGATGTATTCGAACAGAAGATATGATTAAAGCATACCTTTATCAAAATGAAAATGCTACAATAAATCTACAAGATGTTAAAGAGTTTCGAAACTGTAGAATACGAGATACTAATGAAATTCTACCACAAAGCAATGACATTAAGATAGAAATACACGAAGAGGATATAATACGAAATACTGTCACAACAGGAGAAAATGGATTAAATATTGGTTTTATTTGTAATAAGTGCTGTAAAACTTTTGAAAATGAAGAAGTTCTTGAGTTTCATAAAAAAGAGTGCAGTTATTGTAAATGCAGTGAGTGTGCTGAGGTCTTCTCGACAAAGAGTGAACTCAATAAACATTTCCAAATGCATACTACCACAAATTCATATTCATCTGCAAAATATTACCAATCATTTAGAAAACCATCTGGATTAAAATATATTAACAGGACTACTGACAAATCTATGACTTGCAATATTTGCTTAAAAACATATTCATCCCTTCAAACTTTACACAAACATAAAGTTGTCCATGAACTATTGCGTAAAAGATATAGGTGTGATGCATGTAATAAAAGTTTTACCACCTCCCATTTATTTAGAATACATAGGAATCTTCATCATAAGGAGCAACATAAATGCAAAATTTGTAATCAGGTTTTTAACCTTTATTATAGTTTGAGACGGCATATGTATAATAAACATTACAAACCTTTTATATGTGAAACATGTGGGCTAAGATGTTCAGCAAAAAGTGTTTTAGTGGAACATATACGTGTACATACTGGTGAACGTCCATTTAAATGTGAAGCATGCGGTAAGGGATTTGCTCAGAAAAGCACATTGACTGTTCATATACGATGTGTACATGAAACTGCAAAGCCTTTTGTATGTGAAATATGTGGAAAAACATTTGCTGTTGGTGGATCCTTGACTAAACATATGAGAGTTCATACAAATCCAGTTGAAAAAACTATTCCTTGTTCTTTTCAAGGATGTAACAAACTGTTTAATACTGAAAGAGCAGCTTCAAAGCATAGGCTTCGTCACACTGCTGATAAGCGACATAAATGTACTTTGTGTGACAAAACATTTTTAGACACTCCTGGATTAAAGCGGCATATGCGAACTCATACAGGTGAAAGACCATATGCATGTCACCTATGCGACAAAACATTCAGTCAAGCATATAATCGTAAGATACATTTTAAATCACACAGACTAAAAGAAAAGAAAGTAAATTCTAAATTGTAGATTATTTTATATAACTATGTTGATATTGATTAAAATACATATAAAGAATTAAGAATTAAATAAAATGCAGTCTATTGTAGTTGTCTGTTTCTCTGGAACTCGAATCAAATTGAGAAATTGGTCTTAACAATTTTCACCAGGAGTAGCTGCTTTTGCGATATGTATAAGTTGGATTGTTTTATTCATTGAAACTCTTGAGTTCTTAAATCTGACATATGTATGTATCAATTGAGCCATTTGCATCAAGTAATAGTATATTATAATACAAGTGTATAAGTAAGCCTTTAAAGCACGCGCGACATGTTTAAAGCACGACGCGAAGCGGAGTGCTTTTAAATGGCGCAAATGCTTTAAAGGCACTTATACACGCGTATTATACGCTATTTTTTATTATACCTGCACTACAATGTGAAAATAATAAAAAGAATAGAAGAATTGGCGCATTTTACAATGTAGCGTGATGGTAGCGTGTGGTTCTAATTTTTAATAATGAACATAGAAACGGTTAGCAATTATTGTTGATTGGCTGCAACATATGTGGTTGCTATGACATTTATGTCAAATTTAGTGATAGACAATATGAGTGGAGAGCTTTTTCGGAAGTTGAACGATTAGCTGAGCAAGCCGAATTGAAATTAATTCCACAAAAATCAAAAATTGCATATTATAAAGAATATGAGAAATTATTAGCTTGGATGACAAAGAAGAATTACCACACTGTGGACGAAACATTGATGCTATTGTGGCGCGATTACTGTCATTACTGCCATATGTAATGACAGTATATATGTTGTTGCCTAGGCGACTTTAAAACATTCCGGTGTTTTAATGGCCCGTTTTCTTTCGCATGCAAATGCGTTCGAGATACCAACATTATGATGCAGGCATAATAAAAACGTTTTTATTTTCATTGGCGCATTCATTG
The DNA here is from genome assembly GCA_004785975.1 of Popillia japonica. Taxonomy (NCBI): domain Eukaryota; kingdom Metazoa; phylum Arthropoda; class Insecta; order Coleoptera; family Scarabaeidae; genus Popillia; species Popillia japonica. Next base: position 53,194 of record SMLS01071565.1, on the reverse strand, counting down.
TCGGTTCATCGTATCATTTAGCTCCTGAAGTTGAAGGGATCCAGTAAAAAAATAATGGCAGCGATAAATAACTAATAGCTAAATACACAAACATCGATAAAATCCATAGTTCATACATAAACCCCCTGCAAAAGTATATTGCATGCAACAAAGAACTATTTCATCAATGTTTTTTTTGGTAGGTGGAAATTCTGCGGTAGTGTGGGACTCCCAATCGGAATGGAGAGGTGCAATATTAGTATACACACTAAAACCTTCTTTTTTCTCTCAGTGATCCCCGAAACCATTCTATTCTTCTACATCATGAGAGCACTGCAGAATCCCATGCTCAGCTGGGTGTGTTAGACTAAGTCACTAACTCTGCTTGGAGTAAGTCATGGAGTCCACCAGCGGTTGGGGAGTCAGCACACCTAGTTTCCTCGTCTGTCCTCTTCCTGAGGTTCCAACGAAGGGCCTTTGACAGCAATACATACACTCGTCTGAACCGTCTTTCCCGAAGCGTTTAGCGTAGTGTCTAAATGGGCTATGTGTGCAGAGAACCTGCGTCAGGTAGTAGCCTCGTTTTCGATGCTTGCATTCAACTCAGGCTAGAATGTTTCAGATCAACCTTTTTGACCGCCGATCTTTTTCTTTTCTTGTCTCAATGCCTCTACGATATCCTATAGAAATTCGCTCTTGCCTCAGTGCGTCGAGCTCTCTTCTCGCCCTCGTCATTCATCAGGTGTACCCTCTCATACGTCATGAGGTCCACAGGTATCGGTGATCACCTGTAGCGCCAACGCTGACGCAGTTCTATCAGCGGAGACAACTCCCAGCAACATGTTTCTCTGGGTTCGGACTACCATATTCTCGTACTTTCTGATCTTAAGCACGATGGGGCTACACAAAGAACCGCACTTTTTCCACTTCTTGGCTTTTCATCGTTAGACATGATTGTGCTAATTGCGGAAGAAAAACTGACAGTTTTTAGCCGTGACCACGTAACCACGTCCTGACCGAACCACTCCCAGGTATTTCACAGACTTGTAGGGAGATATTCTCGTGTCGTTTAGAGTGAAGTTCAGCTGAGGGTATCTTCCTTCCACCCTATTGCTTCGCTTTTCTCCGGCGCCAGGGTTAGTTTATAATCTGTCATCCATTCGCGGATATATTTCAGGCTTCTATTGGTCTTCTGCATCAGTGATTATTTGCTACTGGCGGCCAGACCTGCGCAAATCGTCAGCAAAGGCGATCGTCGTGGCGCCACCAATCATATCGCTCAGGACGCAGAATATTTGTAAAGTCACAAAGATTACTAAAACCTGGAAAATAACATTATTTTTCTACGGTACTATAATTCAGTTTAATAACAAATTTGAATATAAACAAGTGTAACAGCCTAGCGCTAATGTTCATAGGAATATAGTATGTATATGTATTCTTATGACCTTTTAATTATCGTATTTACCTGATATTTTTTTTTTCACTTCTAGGTCAATTAAATCAACAAACAAAATGTACAGAACAGTCAACTCGTTTAAAACGAGTACGTATAGCACTCAATCAGCATCAGCATTCAACTCAATAAATTTTAGAGAAATTTTATGGCGAAAGTTATGGTACTTTAGGCGAATTTTTGCGAATCAAATATGTACTTCCTAATATTTCTATATTTACTGAAACACAAAGTTTTTGCGTTTACTGCATTCGATGTATTTGCTGTTTACGTCATTAAAGCCGTCATTGTTAAAAAGTATTTACTGATTTCTTCAAAGTATTTGGTTATATATGGTATTTTATAGGTTATGTAGGGGTAGTAAATTAATAATTTAGCATGTCTAATTGAAACTAAAAACTAGCTACGACTATTACCACTATTACGTATAGTTTAATTTATTATTATAATAACAGTTATAACAAAAACTTGTTATCAAATATTTACCATAGCAAACTATACCATAACTTAATACAAGATGCACATAATGAAATTAAGTTTAGCTCAGTGCTCTGTGACTCTGTGGTGCAGTCCACAAAACGTCAAACTCGCCCAATTATGAAAAACTGTTTTTGTGGAAGGAGGAAATATATTTCCTGTGACGTAAGAGTCGTGAAACCATTAAATATTTAGAAACATATTTGCAACGCAAAAAGTCGCTTTTTGAATATCAAGAAAACAATTGATAGGCGTGGGTATGTACCATATTGGTATGTTTAGGTCGGACACAAAAAGTGCACTATATTTGCGGTTATGTTATGCGCGATAAATGAAATTAAATGAATGTGGTTTTAGTTTGTAAAATATGGATTAGTTTGTTTTACTTTGGATAAAGAAGTTTCAAATGACAATTTAAGATTTATAGCTCGATGCACCAATAGCGTATGTTCCTAAATACCATCATCTCTGGTGAGATTTAAGCTAATGTCAGGTATTCTAAAAACTGTCAGTTGTCAACTAGTTATATAAATGGATAATTGAATAAAGTATTACAAAGTATAAGATATTTTGAAAATTATATTATGGCATCCTTAGTACGTATTAGTTGTGGTCGCTTTGTAAATAATGTAACGCAACACGTTAGTGTTACTTACATCGGAAGTCGAAATATTTCTGGCAAAACTATGAGGGTTAAAGCACCAGCACCTAAGCCTGCTCCGTGGCCGTACAAAACGAATAGATACACAATGCTTCACAGGTTTTTTGATAGAACTTCTGCTAGATTAGATGAGAATTCTAAAGTATGTGAATTTGCAGTCACTTAAAATGTATTAATAATGTTATCATGTTACAGCTTATTGTAGTTGAAGGGCCTGTTGCAGCAGGGAAATCGAAATTCGCTCAAGAATTAGCGGATGAATTAGAAATGCTATACTTCCCCGAAGCTAATTTAGATATGATATTTACTAATGAATATGGTTATGATCTAAAACAATTGGATCCCCAATTACCAGAAACATGCCGAAGCTTTGATGTAAATAATTTTTTAATGAATCCAAAGCATCGATTAACTGCCACATTTCAGTTGCTGCAATACACTGTGAAGTAAGTTAATATCTGTTTCAAATTTAATATTATTATTATTTTTTTTATAGGTACTCCCAGTATATTGATGCTTTAGCACATATATTAAGTACAGGACAGGGTGTCGTTTTAGACAGATGTGTGTATTCAGACTTCGTATTTGCAGAAGCAATGTGTAGCAAAGGCTATATCTCTCGAGAAGGTACTGATAATATATTTATAAAGATAGCAAATTTACAATGTTGTTAAATTCTAACGTCCTTCTATTTGATTGTACAGTTGGTAAAATAATAGTTTTTTTTATAAAACAAAATATAAATCTATAGAACGTTAACACATTACTAGATTTAAGGCTTGTTGTTAGGCGTGTGATAAGCATAGTTGCTATCTGGTTGTCAGCGAACCTGGTTCTGGGGGCTTTTATTGCTGGTTTTAGTGTTTGTGGTGTATCGAGCTAGAACCAATTTTGTGGTCAAGTAGCATTTGTTGGCAGGAAATGAAAAGAACACCATATTATTTACGGTGATATAATATTGTAACAAGCCCTAATATACTAATTTACATACGTTTAAATACGTAGCAAGAACTGCAGTGGTTGTCTGAGATTCTTTTTTTATTCATGACAACAGCATTCAACATTTTCGATTTTCCTTTGTGTATAATGTTCTCTCTTGGCAATACTTAGGCATCGTATTATGTATTCAAGGGAATTATATATGATTTCATGGCTTCAAGATTCTGAAAAAACATCCTATGGTTCAGTCTCGAAAAGTTTTGTAAAATCAGTCGACAGACTGCACACTAGCAAACCTCTATTCAACTGATGCAGTATGTGTCTGATATATTCAAACCTTGCTATCTTGACGCTTTTGCCTTTTAAGTAGCCATGTCGGGCCGTTTTCTATAAATTACTAGCCGAAAATAAGTTGCGTTTGTGATCACGATGATACAAAAGGATGATGGCCGCCTTTTGTTATGCATTGGTTTTGCAACTTCTTTTTTAATTTTTCTTGAAAGAACTCAGTTTTCAACAACTTGTATATACTGTTACAGATTAGTAAACAAAATGATCAGCGATATTGCATTATTGGGGTGAGATAATCTGTAGGTACATAGTTATTGTTACAAATCATGGTGATCTCTGATGACACCAAAATGTTCAACCTAGCAATAATTGTATTTTGTATGACCTACCTGTTATGCAATGACTCATAGATGTTGTAATAAATTATAAAACGGTTTATCAATGCATTATACTAAATCATTAAATTTTGTTTTAGTACGTTCACTGTACTACGAATTGCGAAAGAACTCGATTGGAGAATTACTTAGACCGCATTTAGTAATTTATCTAGATGTACCTGTGAATAAATGCTTAGAAAATATACAAAAGCGTAATATTTCGTATGAGAAAAATTCTCCGGTACTCACAACAGATTACCTTACCACTATGGAAAAGTTTTACAAACAACACTATTTGAAGGATATCAGTTACAGTGCGGAACTGTTAGTTTATGATTGGAGTCACGAAGGTGAAGTTGAAGTTATAGTTGAAGATATAGAACGTATCAATTTTAACAGATATGATGAGCAAGATCCGAAATTCGTTGATTGGAGATATTCTCGAGAGGAGATGTTTGCTTACTTGCGCAACAAGTAACATTACGCTGTATTAATCTTTGTTATATATTCAACCGCATGTCATTTTAGGTATTCCGATGGAAAGAATTTTTTGATGACGTACCTTAATGTACCCAGATTTAATATTCCTGAATTATTAATTGAGGCGGAAGATGCGAAACTAGCTTTGGAAATTTATGATAACGTAAATGAAAGCTACAATTATTTCATAGCAAAGTCTAAATGTTCTCTAATTAAAATACTTTTGTATTTCTAGGCACCTGGAAATGAATACGCTCCAGGCTACAACAGCAGCATGGGTGATACTTCTATTTTGTTTAAATCCAAACTACCACTAAGAGAAACATTGCCAGTTATTGAAAGAAGGTAATAAATTAAATATTGTGCAGTAAATAGTTAAGTATATATTTTTTTAATTTTCAGAGCTCGTTAACGATGAAATTAATTTAAATGTATTGGTTGTTGATGAAAGTTAAAATAAAACGATTACTTGTAGCATGGTTTTACTTAGTTTTTGTATTATATCATTTTTTACCGGGTTTAATTTTTTCCTAAGACAATGTTTTAATAAAAAATATTTTTGTGTAGCTCAAAGTTGACGGCAATTTTCAGCTTGTGATAAATATCATGGCGTATGTATCACTGTTTAAGACTAAAACGCATAATGTGCAATGACCACTTATACATATTTTAATACAATAGATTATGTCGATGTCAGAGACCCTTGATTATCTTTGGCGGAAATTTCAATATTAGTAAATTCAGTAAAATTAGAGATAATTCATTAAATTAAGATTCTGCCTATATGACGGAGAACTAGAGAATTAGAACATACCTAATATATTCACCATATTACATCGAAATTGACTTATTAACGGTACTTGCTTTTATAGTAAATTTTTCATCTAATTTTGTGTTTGTAACCTGCCTGTATTATGTAAGCATAACACTGGGAAATTCCTATATTCCGATATGTATTATTTAACACATTAGTCATATACTTCGTAAATTCAACTTGATTTTGAAGTCATTTAATGTAAATAAATCTTTCATCTGATTTTGTGTTTGTAACTTGTATTTTGAAAATGTCTTCAATAAGTTTACATAAATTTAGTATTGCGTCAAACAGGCGTAAACCTAAATTCAGTCAGAAAGAATAGTAAGCTAGTTTTGGTGGTTATGGCAAAATTTATACAAAATGGCCAATTAAAAATATTTGAGTATTTAGATGGGCATGAACAGAAAGGCAAGTTCGGTTGTAGCTTAAGTAAGGTTGTACTTGCCCTCAGGTTAAACGTTTTCCCATAGAATTCCGCAGTTGCACTACTCAATCCCTGGTTTCAGGGTAACAGACATTACGGCATTATATTTTAGGACTCATGGTGTTTATCCCGATCGTGGCCACCCTCAGGAAGAGTTACTGACTGTATTCAAAACAGACTCACTGTTAACAAGGCGGTCAATTCACGGCTTAAAATTTTTATTTAATATCATTCACAGTCGTGTTTCTTGTCCTCAGATACTTGAGCGCTTACCTTTTCTAGTACCACGCCAAGCAACCAGAAACTCTCAAACGTTTTATATACCTACACCTTGTTCTAATTTATTGTTTAAATCTCCTGTAAGATTTATTTGTGAAACATATAATAACATCTGTTCAAAATGTGATATTTTTGCGTGTAGTTTACGTACGCTTGTAGAAACGTATTTACAATACAGCTCTTTGTAATGCATTTGTAATATATTTAAGAATTTGTTGCACTATAGTCTATATGATTGTATTTTTGTTTATCTTTTGTTTTGTCCTTAATTTGGTTACACTGTTGGACAAATAAACCATTATTATTATTAGTATCTGGGACTATAGCGGAGGACCTAGTTCAACCGCTTAACTGTCGGTATATACAGTGGGTAAAGTGCGGTGCCGTACAGTAATTGCCTTGAGAACTCTGCAGTTGCACTACCACTCATTTCTATCTAGTAAGGCAACAAGCGTGGCGAGAGTACAGCTCGGCAAAGTTCAACTGAAACAGTGAGTCATCACGGCGCACGAAGGCGGAGCGAACTTGATGACCTCGTTATACTACTAGTCAAAAGTAAAGTGCCAGTATTTTATTTATATGTAGTACCTTGGTTGGCGCGGTTGACACGATGTTTCAGACATTTTGACCGGCACTATTACTATACGTGTGTGTGGGGCTCGTGCCACTATAAACTATTATTCGCCACGCCCACATCATCGAACGTGCAAATCACAGAGTACTGCATGATGACATGCTCTTCAAGGTGGCAGGGGTCTTACGGTGATTGCATTTCATTTCTTCGTTGCCTAATTACCCGAATTGACCCCGGCGTGGCCCAGCCCACTTGTACTACTGCGCTGTTTCAGTTGAACTTTGCCAAACTGTATCTTAGTAGCCGGCGGCAGCCCATCAATCGCTGACAAGGCAACGTGTCTATCATGGAAAGCACGGGGAAGGAGACCTCGCCGATTAACCCGTTCCCACTAGGACTAGATGGCGTTGAACTCTTGCGGCCAGTGCTTTCGAGACGGATTTGGTTTCTGCCGGCGTTATGTCTATAGAATCGGAACTGTGATGCTTGAGGATAGGCTACCGCTTGGGTATCGGTAGAGCGGCAATATTGACAATTTGGCTAACACATACTTCCTCGGACATAAAAAACTTCCTACGGCTTTAAACAACCAACAAATAAGTATCAGTGCAAATATCGTAAATAAACAATAGTAACTAAATTATAATTTTGTCTAAAAATGAATCTAATCATTAAGATATGTTGACAAGGGACGCCCTTTTCGGAAGGTTTTAACCAGGACGGAACCTCCTAGAATAGTTTCTTCTCAATTGATTAGATTCTCGTTATTTACTAATATAGAGACCCATACGCATCGCTTTTACTAATTTAAGGTTATCTTTGTCTATTTTGTGTCCGTTATCGATAAGATGTTGCGCCACTGTGGAACTCGTTTCAATAGATTTTTTAGTTTGTCCAATATAAATTGCATGTTTTATCCCAAACAATTAGCTATGCTGTACTAGTTTTATGGGCACCCCGAACGGCCGTTAGGCCAAGGGGTTTATTGTGCTCCCATGACATGTTATACCTGTCGACTTGGTCGTCAAAGACTCCGGGTATTGGTTATGAATTAATTTATCTAATTGTCTAATCGCTCGGATTCTAAGTAGCTCAGCGGGTACTTGGTGGATTGAGTTTCACGTCTGGCCCATGTCTGGCCATCGTCTGGCTAACTTGTCAGCAAGTTGTAAGTCACTGTTCCCAGAGTATCCAATTTGACAGCTTCTAAATCCCTAAGAGTGTTTTAGTTGTCAGATGGTATTTTGACCTATTCGTTCACTATAATGTAGCCAGTTTAAAGATCTGGAAGTCGAAGCAGATCTCTGTAGGTAAACGGATTTGACAACTGGTTCTCCGTTTTTTCAGATTCTAATGTTCGTCTCATTCGGTGTTTTCGAGGCATTTACGAACCGGCGGGAAAGTCCTTATTTAGGTTTGCGAACGTAGGTTGTTACGGTCTCGTTGGTGGGAACGCCTGCTTGTAACTTTTAGTGAAACCCGGTTTTACTAGCGAAGTATTTGCATCAACTACATTATTTTATCCTGTAGACCCCTTGGGTTGCCTCTGATCACAATATCAGTTGCAGTGGAAAACCGCTAAGAATGTTTCCATAGCCGCCGTCCGGAGGACATGGCTCACATGATGTCTAGACAAGCAAACTTTTGAACTTTTTTGGGAGCGCTTGCCGCTACTCTATGGTACAAGATTAATGAAGCATGGACTATATAGGGACTATGGTCTATTTGTACAGCCAATGCACAATTTCAGATTTCAGGTGTGATTTGCCAGTCAGTTTGGCGTCAAAGATAATACCGAGATATTTATATCTTCGGTGGATATTACTATAGCCTAGTCGGATACTGGAGTTTGGATCTCCAGGTGAACAGCACCATTCTGGTTTTCTTAGAATTAATTTTTACAATAGCAAAAAAACTGTATTATTATTAAGGCAATGATAGATATTACATTGACAGTTTCTTAATTAAATTTTGTTTATTATAGTAATCTAAAGGTTGCTAGCTTATATCTATTTTATTTAACATTTACAATATTCGTTAATATAATTCAACATTGAACTGTTCTCTTGGGCCCCACTTCTCTACGAGTTTAAGCGCGACCTGAACCCTCTCCGATATTACGCCTTCAAACTTTCTGTAGAGCATGATGGTGATGCTATCTCCATAGTTCTGTACGCGGAAGCCCGCTGTTGAAAGTTGGTCGTCTACTACTATATCATAGCAGCGGCGTCAGAATCAGGCTCTTTGAATAGCCACCTGGCACGGTTGCTTTTACAGTACGAAGGTTTTGTGATACATGAACTGTTCTATTTCTTGTCATGGAGCTTTCTTTGCGGAAAGCAATTTGTAACCGTCGAACTAGTTGGGGGATAGCCTGCTTGCAATATCTAAGAAGTAGGTAATGATGTTTATATTAAGCTGATGGATCAGTGTGGCCCACCAGTCCCTTCGCCCCTCCCCTCCGCCAAAATGATGAATATTCCAATTGTTCTTTTCTAAATCCAGTATTATTTACCGCTTTCTGGTGTAAGGCACCGCGTAGACTTAAAGTATGTCAACATTAAACATTTTTACAAAATGTTATATATTTTTTCTGTATTTCCGGATTGAGAAAATTGAATTTGAAATTCACACATTTTTACACCGCAGCTATTAAACTGATATGATTTTGCACAAGACCCCACTTACTTTCCGTATGAATTATGCGTTGTCTTTATTCTCCTAAATAAATGGAAATATTTTTTGTTCAACCAGTTACAGTTTTAAAGACTTCTATATAACACGCAAAATCAATACTTCTAGCATTCACAGAAAAATAAAAGCGAATGGCATTGGGGTACTTTGCACCATCTTTTATTATGTAATGCAATATAGGGTGTCAAATGAGTAGTGTCGGAAAAATAAGTAGTATAAAACTAATATCACAAGAAACGTAAATCCAAAAAAATACGATCATATATTAAAATAATTTTTGCTAAATTTTGTTGAATAAATCCGGGCCTGACACGTGTGTAAAAGAAAAAAAGGGACGCTGCAAAAATTTCTAATAGACATAAACCGATATTTTTTATCAAGTTGAATGATATGTAAATAAATGTTTATTGTACTCTATGAATGCATTTATTTACGGATCAGTTTTGCTGCTCTATGAATTGCACATGTGGTCTTTTCACAAATATAACAAGGTCACACATTTACTCTGGATTTTATTCATTTCGACCTAATTTTTTTCGTAGGTATCAGATGTTTTTGTTTTTTTCATTACAGAAACTTTCAATATTAAAGTATAACGACATATTACTAGGTACCTAATGATCTGGTAATTAATAATTTACTATTTGAGATCGCGTTCGTAGTTAATAGTTTTTTTCTTTTCAAATAATTCGTGGTAGTCTTGAAGAGGACATTTGATGAGAAACAGGAGTAGGACTTAGAGTAGTAATGTGCTCAATTACTACCACGAGCTCCGGCTGCAGGCTTCTGTGCGACGGCAAAACTTATCATAAGCTAGGTCGCTGTGACAACGCAGTCTCGAAGTGCCTTGACGTCTAAAATTTCCTGTCGACGATCATAAACAAAGTTTTTCATGTATCCTCACAAGAAAAAGTCCAACAATTTCAATTCGGGACTTCGTGCTGGCCACAGAATCGTTCCTTCTCGGCCTATCCAATGTGCAAATGTCTGGTTTAAATGTTCCCATACAAGTCAGGCAATATGTGGAGGTGTCCCATCGTGCATGAACTACATTTGCCGTCGTACATGTAGTAATATTTCATCCAAGTAATCGGGTGACGTATTTTGCAGACAATTTAAATGATCTACCGCATGTAATTTTTCGGGAAGTCATGTTGCCCAAATAAATGATCGCCCAATATTCCGACACATACAATTATTGATGTCCTATGTTGGGATGAACTCTGATGGATATCTTGTGGGTTTTTATCGGCTCAGTGATAAACATTATGGAAATTCAGCACATTGATCGGTAAACACGATCACGGATCGAAGACTTGGAAGACGAGTTTCAGTTTGACGAAACCATTCACAACAGGTAACCCGTCGAGAAAAATCATTCTCTGATAGATAGAGTCTGATCGATTTTCTGTACGTAATACGGGCGCAGTAAAAGGTTTTATCCTGTTCCTCCGTAGATTAAAATTATGTCCATGTGCTCAGTATTCGTATAACTTGCCATAATGTACACATACGACAACGAATGCCTGTGAATGACTCAACGTTCTGCCTGTGTTGCACATCCATTTAGCTAGTTGTTGCGCTAGAACAACAGAGCCGGACTGAGATTGGGGGTGGACATAAAGTATTCATTTTTTGGAATTTAGGTTTCCATGCCATTAGCTTTAACCTCTTTTATTTTTAAAGACTATTCAGTCAGACACTCTGTATATTCAGGCAATCGTAATTTATTAGTTATGCATAGTTTTAAATACGAACAGACAGTAGATTTGAATAAAATCTTCTCCAGCATTTGTCAACAAACGAATTCACACACTTAATTGCCTTCAATAGGTGCTACTTAATTCGTATTATTCTCACGGATAGAATTATGATGATAAAAATTAAAACATATTTTTGTATTTTAAAGCTTTATTATTCTAAATATTTACAATTTTCTCATCTTTCAATATTTTTCTCGAACAATATATAATATGTATATACGTTTTTAAAATAAGATTGGTTAAGGTTTTTAAGCGCAGATCTACTCTAATGTTTGCAATCATCTATGAAGTTTAGGTCATATTACAATACAAACCTTATGACAACTTATAGAAAAATGCAGGCACTGACTCTCGTATAAATATTTTTAAACACCCTACTCTCATTTATTTGTTGTCTAATTGAATTAGAACTCTTGTTTTGGCAGTAGCTGTTTAGAGTTATCGCTTTATTCTACTCGTAATAGACACCTCATTGTTCCTCTTACAATTAGTAAACAGTTTAGTAATGGAATTAGTTGAAGTCGTCTCATTAGTTATAGAGATCTAGCCACCTTGCCCATAATTCTATAATGTATCCAGATATGGAGTTTATTAGAAAATTGCTATATTTACAAACACTTTATAACGATTGGTTATAATCAAAGTTTACCTAATGGTGCCTATTAAAAAAAACCATTAATTACGAAACTATTTATGAGAAAAGTTATCTACGATTCGTGATATATGTATCTACGATATATTACAGAAAAACTTTGTTATCTCTTTACAAGTAGTTTTCTGTATTATTTCTTTAGTTAGTTCCAGTTAGTTCTCAAGTTTTTTCTGTAATTTGCGTAAGCTCCGAGCAGTGAAATATAACAGCACATGTGTGTCAGTATCTAGATAATTTGACAATTCAGGCTTCAATGTCCAACAAACTAATAATTATATTAGAAATAGCTTAATTGCTTCATATGAACAATTTTTTCATCGATCCATTTGCATACAAATTCAATTACTAAAACTGTTGCTGCAATACAGTAGCCACCAATTAATATAAAAAATGCTTCTTCATAGTGAGAAAGACTGTAGGCTATGGCATCAATATGTCTTTGTTGAGTCTCCCTGAATAATGTGTAATTCTTGTACTTGTACATAATGTCAATCCACCATTTTTTAAGTAAACCTTTTTCTGTAACTTCATGACTCCAGTGTATGACGGGCTCGTTGATCATGTTAAAGTTTCTTAAATAATAACATAGAAACAACGTACGAGAATGTGTTACAAACATATCGACTGCAGCTGCTTCAGCAGAATTTGTAATAGCAGTTGATTTGAAAATCAAAGTGCCATTCGTTTGAGTAGTAGCCACTTTTTTGAGTAGGTGTGCGTCTGTTACGTTTAAAACTAAAATTTCTTTTCTAATTTCTTCATTTGTTACATAGTCACGTAGGTTTGTTAAAAGGTTAATGTAACGAGAAATATTAACGAATATCAAATTCAAATAAAACAGCTCAATATTTGATATTTTCATTGATGACTTCGGTATGGTAAAGATGCTGCTAAGTTTTCCTTCATATATTGTATCCATATCCATGCAATAAATGCTGTAGAAGAATATAAGTATTCTTATGGTGTCTACCTTTTCTGTGCATGATGTTGCTACTTTTACGGTTACTTTCAACATACTGAGCATCATATTACAAGAATCCACTTTTAGTTTGTAGTGATTATGGAGGAAGATTAAAAATAGTGTAATGCATGCGAAGACAGATATATGTAGCATCCACAAATCTATAGTGAAAGGCCCAAGGGTATTTCTATAAGTTGTATATAACTTGGGTTTAGGTGCGACCCATAATAAGTCATCTGAATATATTTGGGGACCGGGGAGAGTATTGTCCGATGTAAAATTCATAAACAAATGTCCTAAGATAACATCCGTTTTTTCTGATACCAAGTGATCGAATAGTTTAGTTAACGTTCCATAATTCAAAAATTCTTGTTGGAAACTCAGTTCAAATTCGTATATCATTTTAATTCCTGTCGCTCTTTGGATAGTATTGAACATAGACACAAGTAATCCTGGTGTATCAGATAGATTCGGATTGATTACGAACGGTTCGCTTTTAATGTATGTGAGCTTCAAAGAGCATTCTTGTAGATTGTATAGTCTATTCTTATAAAGTGTAGGGTATTCGTAAAATTTTGAGCAAATTTGAAATTTTTTTAGATGAAATCTTTTTCCACACCTATTTTCCTGATCGAAAGGAAACCATGAGTGAAAAATTATACTTCTGTTGCTGAAGACCCCGAGAGCTATATTGGATACTCCATGGTTGTAGGCTGTATGTAAGAGATTCTGGATGACTTTGATATTAAAATAATGTTGGCCGAAGAAAATTAAAAATTTTCCTTTGTAAAAAACAGTACTCCTCAAAATGTGTTGCAAAATTGTGATATCTATCGTGTTGCGTATAAAATATATGAAGCTAATGCGCTGATTGTAACTTATTTGTTTCAGTTTAATAGCATCTCTCGAAGAATACTGTCCTGTGGTATTATAAACACCGTCCATTAATATGATTGAAGTTTTACTTGAGAAATTTCTAAAGTCCATACCATGTGATTTGTAAAACAATATAACATCATCAACAAATTCAACTGATATTATATTTTGTAGACAATTTTCAAAATGTAAATTGTCTGGATCCACGTTTATGCCGTTCACTCTATTCCAGATACACAAAATAATAATTATTATTTTCATTTTTGATTTTATAAAACTGCTGAAACGAATACGGTAGGGTATTACGCGTAGCTCTTATAGTAGATACCAAAGTAACACTAACATTTACATTCAATTATGTTGTTTCTATAACGAACGCTTTATTTAGAAATTATTAAGATGGGAGCATATTGTTTGACAATTAGTGCATTGTTTGTTATTTTCTATAGAGGATACCATGTATAAAAATAACTTAAGATAATTACAATATTAATTGTTATACTGAATACAAAATAAACTATTAACATTTGTACTTGCTGCATAGAATGGTGGATGTATAAGAAATTTTTCTTAGCACGCACTATCAGTTATATCAGACCATTTTCCAGAGCTCTGACAAGTTAAAGTGTATTCTTTTCCGTTTGCACAAATTATCGTTACCTTTTCTCCAAATAAGTAGGACTTTCCTTGAATCGTAGAGGATTCGGCCACGTTTGGTTTGCCACAAGTCTTTTCTGAAATTGAATGTATGATTATTACTATGCATTGTGTAAGCACTATAATCATCTGTTTTATGTGTCAAGTAATTTACATTAAATGGTACATATTGATCTTTTTACATTTTGATTAATGGTTGAACAAAACGTGTTTTTGTTCTAACTATTGCTATTGTGTCATAAAAGGAAAATATGTTTTACGCATGCAAATGTAAAATTGCTTTCATACAATATTTTTAAAGTATTTTAATAGTATACTATATACTACGAAAGAATTTAATAAAACACAAAACCGACTTGTTGTGTATGGTTAACACTATATAGATTATTTCTTATCATGTAAATGTTTGAACTATTTATGTATGTGTAGTGGAACATCATTATAAAACAGTAAAGTAAACGTAATATATTTTGACATATTTTGCGAGCAAACCAAAGATATAAAAAATATGATTCGATAGGAACAGTCCAATTACAAATATGTACTTAAAAATAGATAGATGTGGTAGTACCGCTAGAAGACAAAGGATATTTTGGACGAATACCAACAATAAAAGGAAGCCCTTTCAAATTAAGGACCGAAAAATTCAATGCGAATCCGAAATAAAAGATAAAAGAAAGAAATATTATTATTAAAAATATCTAACAAAAATGGCCATCGGATAACTTCAAACCTTTATAATGAACGTGAAAAAGATCAACATTACACAGTGCTCACGGAGTTTCACTATGGAATCGCGGAATTCAGTTTATGATACCTTCTTTAGTTCCTTAGACATACATATTGAAACATTTTTACAACAGTGAAGTCAAAATATGTGTATTTATTTGATTCGTTTACGCTGTTTCGAGTAGGTATATTATTAAGGAATAATAAATATCAGATCTATTAATGTAACCTTTTGTAGCAATGTTTTTGTGTTTTATTAGTTGTATCAGTTGAAACACATACCTCCTATGTGTAACATTAAAAAAATACTTGTCAATGCATTGGTAGAATAGAAGGCAACCAGTCATACACTCATGTGTTGACGTGTGAGAACCACGCGTGTCTCAGTTTAACGGATTTACCAACTATACTTTTTTTGACATACATGCAATTCGTGTACCTATTAGAAACCTATTGAATTTAAGCACCAAAGGATATTACAATCTGATTTTAAGGTTATGGTTATGTACTGAGTATAGCACCTATTCTAACCGCTTCGTTTTCGCGCGCTACTAAACGAGCACAACTAGAACATGAGGTGAGGATAACCGCTCAGCAGTCACGTTCATTTTACAACCGGAACGTACGGCTACTCGCGAAAATTCGCTTAGGTACAGTAAAATAAAGCCGCGAAAATCTAGGTTATGTTTTTAATAAAGAAAGTGCAAAATGTTAACAATAAACTAAAACAAAATAACAATGAACAAGATGGAGTTTAAATTCATAATAAATTTGTCCTCCCTGTCTTTCAAGGCAATATCCAATTCGATCTTGAAAGCAACGCAGGGTGTTATGAATAAATTCTGGTTTTATCCCGTTACATGCAGTACGTATACGGTCTTTCAATTCCTCCAAGTTACATATTTGAACATTGTTGTAAATTTTACTTTTCAGGTAACCCCAAAGAAAGTAATCACTAGGAGACAAATCAGCTGATCTTGGAGACCATGGTACAGGCCCAAATCTGCCAATCCAGCGTCTTGGGAACATATTATTTAAAAACATCCTGATGGCGTTAGTAGAGTGTGTCGGCGCCCCATCCATTTGGAACCAGGGTTCATCCACATTCAGCATCTCAATTGATGGAATGATGGTCTCGTAATACATTGAGACATTTTACAGCAGTGAGGTTACCGTCAATAAAAAATGGGCCAACAAGTCAATCTCTTATTATTCCAACCCAGACATTAACTTTTTGAGGATATTGTGTACGGGTCAGGTTTTGAGCATTAGAATTTGTACGGAACCAATATCTGATGGATTAATGGAAACAACATTTAGTATTTTTTAACGGATGAATGTGGGGTACAAAGCGGAAGTTTTGGGAGATGACTTCACCATTTAAAGTAAATGTAGCTTCATCAGTAAACTTATTTTATTTAAAATTTCTTCATTTTCATTTAAAGTGTTGAAAGTGTGTGAAAAATCAGTTCGCATTATTTTATCTTCCTCGAAAAGTTCTTGATGGTTTTGTATTTTATACGGCTTATATTTGAATTCTGTCAGGGTTTTATACACCGAACTGTATGATATTCCAAAATGCTTAGCTACATTTATGAGTGATCCTACAGGCCGTTCCTCTACATAACATAGGATATTTAGCTTCATGAGCTCTGTTAAAACATGATTGTATTTATTCATCGTTTAAATAATTATTATTAATTTTCAATACAATGTATTTAAAATACGTGAATAAAAATTGTGAAATATTTGACATAAAAAAATGTTTTGTTTATTCCATGGTAACGATGGTAAAGATTTAAGAATTATATCTAATGTATGTGTTTTTGTTTTTGATGTATAACTGGTTGTCTACCATGAATGGATTGACAATTATCTTTTTATGGTTACACATAGGGGAGGTGCATATGTGTAATAATAAAAAAAGAACCCGGTATGTACATACATACAATTTAAGAAATAGGTACATTCTCTTTCTAAAGTAATGTATCCCCCAGCCAACGGGTTCATATCAATAACGTCTTCCAATGAACGTACTCTAGCCGCCGGGCGACCTCGGTTACCCAGTATTGCTATAACCAAGGTCACCCGACGGCTAGAGTACGTCCATTGGAAGGCATTATTGATATGAACTCGTTGTCTGGCGGAGACATTACTTTAGAAAGGGAGTGTACGTAACATGTTTGTAATTAGTTTACTTACTAATGCATTTTCCACTAAATCTCGACCATTTTCCAGTAGTACTGCATTTTATGAAGTCGTTACCTAATAGTCTATAACCTTCCACGCACTCATAAGTTACTTTATCTCCAGCAACATGGTCTACGTTGGCCAGGTCGGCTAATACTGCGTTCTTGATTTTAGGTGGACTTGGGCATTTTACTGCGATTACTATCACTAAAATTAGTGCTGTTAATAGGCATTATCTAAAATTTCATTTTAATATTACATTCGCACGTAATATTTGGTTGTGTCCAGTATCCATCTAAGATACATGTGGTACTATTTTCCCCAATGAGGCGGTAACCGGTTTGGCATTGATAGTCGATAACAAAGGAGGAAAAGTTATTAACAGCAGCTAGGCTATCTTCTGTAATAAAACCGTTAGACGGGGCAGATGGTATGTGACTTAAAGAGCAAGGAAATTTGGGTTTTTCTTTTATACATTCTGGAATTTCATTGTCCCATTCGCCTAAAATTACGTAAGTTGGTAAATGAATAGTAAGCAATTTACAATTTCAAACCAGTAACTTCGCACGTAGTTATCGCTTCGCCTTTTAATTTTGCATCTGCATCGCAAATAATTTCAATGGATGTTCCTACGTCATAGCTTTCTAAATTTTCTTGATATTCATCACTATAATCTGAGGAAATTATGATTTTGCTATTTTCTGGAGCTTTGAAAGCTTTACATCTCAAACCTATTAATATTTAAGCGCAGATAACGTTATTGCATGATTATACTTTTAATTACACACTGACCTAAACAAGTTGGCGGGTCTGGCTCCCAAATACCGTTATCACTACATGTTCTGGTATCAGTACCATTCATTCTGTATCCTGTATCGCAGGAGTAGTGAATTTGACTTTGGTAAGAATATCTTCTACCATAAACACGACCATGACGTAAATATCCTGGATAGTGACAGTATAATACTGGAAAAGAATGAACTTTGAAGGCGTTATTATAGGCAGAAAGTTTTATTAGTCGAAGGACTAGCAATACATATAGGAGTTTAAAATTTAAACAATTTAAGTTCCGGAACCAGAGTTTTTCGCCAAAGACGATAAATGTATGGATATAGTTATTCGAATATTGAAAATGTGCAGCTTCTGGGTTTCTTTGTAGTAACTTCAGGGATTTTGTAATTTGTGTACAGATACAGTATGAAACGGAGGAAAGAAGACAAATATGCTATAGTGAGATATTTTTCATAAAGGCTATGGCTGTGTAAATCTAAGGAATTCTATCCATTTTTTGCTGTGAGGTGTCTTTATCTATGTATATTGTTTATTAAACTTTAGCTCTATACTTTTCTAATCAGCATTTTTTTTAATTAATAAAATTCTGGTTGATGTGAATTATGGTTTAATTAATGTATAGTCTAAAACGGTTTGGAATGGCATTTATGGACTAGCAATCAACAATAACGTAATATTATAGTATCTTGTAAAGTCAATGCGTAATACTTAATAATAAAAAAGCTATTCCTAAAGTAAAATTTATTACTTTTTGATCTGGGGTGAGCTAACACAAAAGCTGCATCGATGTCTTTAGTAGAAGATTTCTAAACAATTAACTACACATAGGGCTTCTAAACGAATCATGAGTATACAAAGGAAACATTCCAGGTCTCTCAACTTACTCAGGTAAGTTCATTATACAACTGAACGCAAGACTCCAAGAGCGGCGCAAAGAGAATGCAGTTCCAATAACAGAGTTTATCCCAAGAGGTTTGGTTGCTACAGCGATTGAGATGCCAACCAAAGAAGGAAGGCAAGAGATGATCTTTACCTCGATCTACTTTTCCTGCTACTTTCCTGCGAGCAGTACAAACAAGCAATTCCTCATTGGTTGCGATTTAAATGCACACTCCTTGGAATACAAGGTATTTTTGCCATGAAGCAAAAGAGTGACGATGTCAAACAAATTATAGAAAAATTGCTGTCACTGTTAGAAGTACATGTTCTAAGTTGTGTTTAGTTTGTGTTGTTTATAGAGATTTGAGACGGTCTATTTCTCGATAAAATGAAACTAAGGTTGAACATCGCAGCGTAATAAAGTTCCTGACAAATGAAGGCAATGGTCCAAAAGTAATTCATGAAAGAATGGTTGCTGGAAGATACACCTCTTATTTCCAAGTAAAATATTTGGCCTCTTTCAATCAATGATGACCCAAAGTCCGGACGACCCGTTGAAGCTCGAACTGAAGACATTGTGCGAGAAGTCGAAAATTTGGTACTGAAAGATCGGCGTATAAAGTTATCTGTCATTGCCAATGAAGTCTGTATATCCGAAACAAGTGTCCTCAAAATTTTGCATGAGGATTTAGGTATGAAGAAGGTGTCTCACGGTGGATACCCAGATTGCTTAGACCGAAAAAAAAACTGTACAGAAAAGAAGTTTCTCAAGAAAATTTGGCCGAATTGGAGAGGGACAAAACATTTTTCTCTCGAATTATCACCGGGGATGAGACTTGGGTATATTACTGGGACCCTCCTACTAAACAGGAATCCATGCAGTAAGTTCATAAGGGCTCTCCACCACTAAAAAATGCCAAGACACAATTTTCTGGAAAAAAAAACTGATGGCAACTGTTTTCTGGGATGCTGAAGGAGTCTTGATTATTGAATATATGCCGGACAAACAATTAAAAATTTAAAAACTATTCTGGAAGGAAAACGTCCGCATTCTTATCCACAAAAAACTTGCTGCACGACAATTGTCGGGTTGATAAGGCAAACCAAGTTCAGGAGATAATCAAAGACTGTGGGTTTATAGAGTTAGGGCATCCACCTTATCGCCCCGACCTAGCTCCGTCAAACTTCTTCTTATTCAAAAATTTAAAAAAGCATATCAGGGGAAAGCGTTTAGCATCTGATGAAGAGCTCAAAGAAGCTGTTCAAGAATATTTTGGAGGGCTACCGAGAATTTTTTTTTTTCTGAAGGAATGGGGAAACTGGAAAAAAAGATGGAATAAGTGTATTAGTGTAAAAGGGAGTTATGGAGAAAAACATTTTTTTTGTTCTCTTATGAGCTTCTTTTCATGGCTAGGTAGATAACATAAAAATACGCCCTCGTAGGCTAGCACCAATAGAAATATATGAGATGAGTTTGTTCTTGAATATATAATTACCAATAACACTATTGAAAGTGATTTGGTAAGAAGTCTTAGAGATAACCTTGATCAGCATGCATTTGAGCCACATATAAATAATTAGTATGTCATTGGAGTGCGCATTATCGAATAATCATTCCGAATAGTGGCAAAACTAACACATCTCCAGAATAGAATACCTTAACTAACAAACTGGCTTAAATAGAGAGAATATTAAAAATTCAAGTGATCGATGTTCCGTATCCGACGGAGGCGTAGAAGATGGTAAAATAACAGAAGCCCATTTGTGTACGGTTTTGATTACTTCTTATAAAACGAGCTGCTTTGTTCGGCAAAAGGGCGCTCATTGAACAGTTTCTTAGTAGAACAAAAAACTTAACACATTTACCCCGCATGGGCATTCGAATTTGGTATTAGTCAGTCTTCTAATAACGTTTTCACTTAAAAAAACTTGTATTATGCGGTACCTATTGAAGGTTTATACGATTTCTAATAAAAAACAAATATGGGAAAGGTAAGTAGAATAGTCTAGTTTCTGATCTGCAAAAACTAATATAAAATACTTTAAAACTGAGAATAGAATGAGTATTAAAGCGCAGTAACAATGAGGTACGTAAAACCTAAAGTTTAACTTAAGTGAAGTTAATCATACAACAATAAAATCGCTAACTTAATAACAACGAAATTGTACACATACTTTTACAATAAGGTTCGTCATGTCCTTCCCATTCTCCGGCTTTAGTGCATCGTCTTCCACTGTAATATTTATTTTCATTTAAAATATATCCTTTGTCGCATCTATAATATGCTGTATTGTTTATTATTTCGATATAACCATTACGAATTGAATTCGCAAGAGATTTATTACATTCCAGACAGAAGGGTGAATTCTCTATCTAATAAAAGACGTCCCTAAATAACTGTATACCAAACCGCGTGATATATTTACTTTAACTTTCCCAAATACGTATTTATTCATCTCTGGCCATGCATACATGTTTCCAAACCGTTCTTCCTTGCAGCTATTCATCTGATCAAATATATCTTTTGCACTTAACACTTTGTTCCAGACATCGAAATGAGAAATTTTTCCTAAGAACGCCTCTGATTGACTAAATTTTCCACCCATTATATCCTGTTCTTGGCCAATTATCATTTTTCCATTTCCTTAAAGGAAACTTGAATATATTTATAAAGATACACGTAATCCAGTACCTTGTATAAATTCTCCTTGTGAAAAGTTTTGTCCTTGTTGAATTACTTTGCCGTCTACGTAAATAAGATATTCACCATCATCTGATCTCCAAGTAAAACAAAAATGATGCCAAAATCCATCATTCAACATTATATCACTGTAGATCTTTTTATTGTTAATATAGAATACTAGGCTATAAAATAAACCAATAAATGAAAGAAATATCCTATAAATAATCTCTTTTTTCGTAATAACTTACCCACCATAATCTGTTATGGTAAATGTGTTATCGTATTCAAACGTTGCATACGATAGTATGGTACCATAATTTTGGGTATCCAGGGTTTGAATCCATAAACATATCGATATCTAAAATAAAAAGAGTTCGTTTTTGATATAACCATGGGAACTATGTACCTGAAATAAATTGTATTTGAACTCTTCCAGTCTAACTGAATCTGTTACTCCACTTCTTGTAAAAACTAATACGAATCTTTTTTCTGGTTTAGATTCGCAAAATTTGCCATAGAAATTCGGCGGGCATTCACAAATGTAGGATTTTTCCGATGCTTTACATGTCGAATTATTTTTACATTTATTTTTCGAGCATGGGTCTATTCGTTGCGTACAATTTACTCCAGTGTAACCATCTTCACAAGTACATCTGCAAATATTATTGGTAAATAAAGAACTAGAGCTATCTGCTACAACAAGTTTAATTAACGACATTTATTATTTCAAATGAAACAGGTAGTAAATTATTTGTTTCTCCACAACTCCTGCATATGGAAGAATAATGGTCACAGTATATCGTCTAAATATCTTTTACAACTAACTGATTCATTTTGAATAAAATATAGTTTGATATAGCATCCGATACTTATTTGGCTTTACACCATCACAGCACCGCCATAATTCTGGGCTCTTTTTCCGACAAGTAGACGGCTATTTCGTCTTCCTGGTTCACGATAAATCAAAACATATCTACTATCTGGGTGCATATTGAACATGGACTCGTCACTAAACAAAACTCAACCGTAGCCGTTAGTATTCCTCTGTCCATATTCTGTAATGTCTTTTATGCTTTTTGGTGAGTGAAACACCTTCGTGCATAGAAACGATTTTTTATTGTTAATCGTCAATGATCAATTTTCTAGTAGCAAGAGCTAACTGATTTCCAAATTATGCAGCATGTAAATTTCGAATCTATGTGCATATTGTAATAGAATCCGTTAGTGATCCTTTAATGTTGTTGATGGTGCTTGATCTGGAGTCTTTTTGTAACAGTTCGCTTTTCTGAAAAATGAGTAGAATCAGAAATTTCTACTTTGGCTCACTTCGAACACTTGAGCGACATCTTGCTGTGTTCAACCAGATTCTAACTCAGCTATGGGTTTTTAAGCCTGTATTTTGGGAATTGTTGCTACGCCGTTGCTAATAAATAATAAAGTCTATTAGTCTCCGCATTCTTCTCAGATGAAAATCTGTACTGATACCGTAAATGATTACTGATCGTGTTTATACCCAAGAGTGATTAGTCGTCTATGTATGCACAGTGCCATAGCAGTTTGAGAGTAGATGTATGGATATTTCATCTTCTCTCTCAAATAGCTACCTTCGACATCCTTTCTTATTCCAAGTCTATTTAGGTGTCTATTCAGTAGTCGCCTGATAGGAACCCCTATCAATATAGAAATATTGACTTAACTGAGATTGATGCATTCTGAAGATCTCTTTTTGTTATATGTTCTTAGAAGGGTTTTAGTTTGCCTCATACCGTGGAGATTCTCGCAGCATTTGGATGTTCTTTGTTCTACTTCACTTCTCAACTTCTCCAATATTACACAGCTACTTATCCCGCAAAACGGTACTAGCCCCACAAGCCAATCTGGGCCCCTTGTTAGCGAGATTGTCTATCACTTTTCCTTTCACTTTACGTTTTATCTTTTACTTAGCTCATTTTGTTTGTGTACACACTCCCAAACCATATTGGAGCTGATAATATTTGAGTTCAGCGTCCTGATGACTGTTTGATTATCAGATATTATGATAATCTCTTGCTTTTTGTAGCTTCTGTTAATGATGAACTGGACGCATCCTTCACTGGCGAGTATTTTCGCCTGCACGATACTTGGGTACATCTCTGAAGCTGTGCTTTTGAAATATTTGATTCTAGGCTCATATCTCCTTTTTTCAGTTTCCCGTGGAGCCATCGGTGTACTATTTGATGGAGTTGTTATTCACTTTCGGGATGGTATTTTTTGTTATATTTCGCTTTTGGTACTAAGCGTTGTCCCAGGTCTCCTCCTTTTCAGGAGACTGAAACGTATGCCTAACCCATCCTTCCCCCCGATCATTCTACGTGTGGTCCTTTTGGCTGTCATTTTACTTTAGTATCACTTCAATAGCTGCTGTGGGACAGGTTCTCATACCCTTAGTTTTGCATACACACGCTAAGCGTTGCAGTTTGGCGAGATTAGCTCGCGCAATGGCACAGTAGTTCCGACCTCCAATCCACTGCTCCATAAGTGATCGTTGCTCTCACTATGACTGTAATCATCCATCACAGAATTTTTGGGTTGCATCCCCAATTATTTGCTACAATGTTTCTACATATCGGGAGTCCTTTTTTGCTTTGTTAGTTACTTCAAACTAATGTTAGTTCCACGAATGTTTATTATTTAGGATAAGGCCCATTAATTCGTATGGTTTTGAGATTGGATTTCATCTTTTTTGTAAATGCTATTAAGGTAGTGTTAGTGCGTTTATATTGAGGTCCACTGATTGGCACTACCTTTTCGTAGTAGTAGTAGTCCTCTTTGAACTATGTCACAGAGGGTATTCTCAAACTTTCCTCTTGCATAAATGATTATAATGTCAGCATACCCTTGACAGGATATGCTTAGTTTTGTCAAGTTGCATAGGAGATCATCTACTGTCAAACTCCACATAAGCGGGAAAGTAATTCTCCTTTGTGATCTTCTAGTTGTAGTAGTTGAGATTGTTTTATTTCTCACCTTCATTTCCACTATCTTGGTAGAGAGCAGCTGCGACAACCATCTGGACGTCGTGCTGTCTACCCCTATTTGGAGTGTCATTTCTGTTGTGATTCTTGAAAAACATCTCTCAATGCTTTTGAGTAGTTTGTGTCTATAAGATCAGTTTCTTCCTATTGTTCGGAATAATTACTTAGGACGCAAGAAAGCGGAGGATAAACGTATTGACATCATTGGCAATTAGTGTATTAGTGACTTAACTTTTATTATTATTAAACTTTTTTTTTTCTTAGAATGGTCTAACTGCATTACAATTGTCGAAGTTTTAATTTATATTTTTATATTTAAATACCAGCCACTATCAACTGCATGGGAGTAAAGCAGTTTAGGACAGAAAGCATCGGAGAACATATAGAAAACATTACTTTTTCAAATATTCTAATGTTTTGGCAAACTTACTAACCTGTAATTATGTCTAGTTGGATTTGGAGTGTTAATGTTATCACAAACAGCATTCCTTGGACATGGTCTATAATCACAAGGAAGGTGTGTACATCGTCTTCCAATATATCCATGAAAACAAATACATTTAAAAGTGTCAATATCTTCAATGCACTGCCCCCCATTTTCGCAGATGTCATTAATACAATACTTGGTTTTATGTTGACACCTTTCTCCATGATACTCTGAAACAGCTCGATGTACATATTTGAATTGTTACTACAAATTACGAAGATAACAACAGATTTTGGGTAGGTATAGAAGTTACAAGAAATGGTTCTCACATTCTCACAAATTTTACTTTTTTAGGCGCTTTTGCCGTAAGAAGTCAGTGAGACCATTGTTTCTTTGACCTTCCAAAATTCAAAGTACACAGTTGTATTCTTATATTAACTTTTAGTTCAATATGAAATTAATGCACTAAAATCTATGAAAGTCGAGTAAAGATACAAGAACAAATACTAATCTATTTGCCCTTGTTTCCGCATTTTATACCAATTGAGTACAATAAAATGTAATATCTTTCATACTTTTCGGACACAAGCAGAACTCTCCGTTATCATCGTGCATACACGTTCCGTTGTTCAAACAATTTAAACTGCATCTATCTTCTATTATTTCACATGTGTCTCCAGTAAAACCTCTACGACATTTGCAGGAGAAATCACTACCATCCGAATTTGGTGCGCATATTCCACCGTTTTTACAAGGAGAGTGCAGGCAGTTATCTAGTTTGGTTTCGCAATGGGAGCCTTGTAAAAATTTACTAATTCTTGTACAAGTACAAATAATGAAGACGTATTCTTACCAACATAATATTTGCTGCATTCGCAACTATAGTAGACCTCATTAATAATGACGCATTGTCCTTTATTACATATATTAGATGAATTAGTGCAAGTTTGTTGTAAAGTCGGTATACATTCCTGTATTGTTGTACTTCCCACGCCACTAGTTGTGAAACTGTTAGGGCATTTAAAGCAACCGAGTCTTCCATATAGCGGTAGGTATGTTCCTATTGGACAAGATCTACAGTATGGTTTAAGTGTAATCCTCTCTATAATCACATTTGGATTCTTTTTAGGTGGTTTAACTTTTCTTTTTCTTGCTATTGTTCCGGGGCCACATTGCTCTGTGAAAAATCAAAAAATAAAACTGAAAAATATCTAAATAGTGCCTTTATCTCACCGACACAATCATTTATTGATTTCGCTTGTAGTTTTCTAGTCGAATAATTTAACGGGCAACTAGTGCAAGATGTTCGACCTGCTTGGTCGTTGTAAAAACCAATTTTGCAATTCTGGCAACTATTTCTAGTAGCATTGTGAAATGTACCAGGAGGACACCGTACTATATTAGAATCATAAAACATTTTGATTAAATGCATACACGTCGTTCAGTGCTACGTCCTTACCACATTTCAACTTCTTTCTTACATTTCCTGGCAAACATTTAATCTTGGATTCTTTAAAGTCGATTTTTGTTACATTATTGCCAGCTATTGTATGAATGGAAGAAATATTATGTTTTATTAGAAATAGTTTTTCTCGTTTATCTTCTTGAAGTGTTTTCGCATCAACTTGTACATTGAGTTTAATCTTTTTAGTCTTCTTTTTACGCTGTTTTTTGCCCTTTTTCGGTCGTTTACCAGTATTTCGAGTAGTTTGCCTTTTAACTAAATTTGATAATTCCTCCAAGACTGATCGATAATCTTCGCATGCTGCTTGAGTATGCAAATGGCATTCTATGTCATTGCAAACTTCATATAAAGTTGTGGCAATATCTTCCTTGACTTTATTATTTAACTGTAACATATACTTGGTTATCTTGAGTTGGTCCAGTAAGTATAACTTACTTGCGTAAGTCGTGTTTCATTTTTACAAATTTCCAACATGTCCTCTGATTCCAAATCTATGGTGACATTTTCAGAAACCTCAACGGGTAATTCAGTAACTGAAAATAGCTTTCAATTTTGTTTGTTCTTTCTGTACATTAAAAATACATACCAGAGCATTCAGGAAATATTTGATTTTCGTAGCTGAACCAAAGTGGATTATCTTTATTGCAAACAAACTGGATGGAATCATTGTCAACGTCTATTGTTTCAGTTGCTCCTGTAATAGGCACTGCATAGCCTTCTAAACAAGTTATGACGCACTTTAAGCCATCTTCTGAATTTCTACATTCCGATTTGCCATAAATAGGATCTGGTAAAGGCTCACACACACTTTCTGTAATCAAAGTATTGTGAAACAATTAAGATTATTTCCAAAGGTATGTATCAACCTTCTATGGTAATATTCAATGTGCACGTGTTAACATTATTAGATAAATCAACAGCTGTATACGTCACTTGTGTAGTACCGGTTTTAAAGAAACCAAATTCATGAGTCTTAGCTACCTAAAATTAATGAAACTCATAACACTTTATAAATGTAGTTGTGTCATACTTTCTGCTACATATGTATATAATTTTTAATAATTGATTCCACTACATACGTGAACATTTTGAGAATTATCATATATATTTGGTTCATCCCAAACAACATCGGTACCGGACTTTTCGGTACTTAAAAACGGCGGAGGATCTTCACAGTCTTCAATGGTAGGTTTTTCATTATCTAAAATATCTTACTATCATATGCTAGTATACATTTTAAAATATTTTTATATTACCATAAATTTCTACTATAAAATAGCACTTGGCTGTATTTTTGAATGCATCTTGAGCAAAATACGTTATGTTAGTAGTACCTATTTTAAATTTAAAACTAGTTATATCCTTTATAGATGGTTTGGTCCATAAAGTTACGTTCAAGCCAGAGTTATCTAAAAATAAGAAAAAAAAAACGTAAAAGAGCCCAATAGAATAAGTTGACATGCAGTATTTAATCTGTTTATTCCCTTTAGAAACCATGACTTGTCAGAATGAAATTATGTTCACCAAGTTCCAATTGATTGATAGTTTTTATATTTTTTGTTTGGTTACTAAAAGTCTAATAGTTTACGATACAAGTAGTAATACTTTTTTATTTTTTGAGTGAGATACCTTAAATGTGTGTAATAGTATTTTTGTAGCAATAAGTCAGCATAAATAATAAGCAAATTATACAGCACATAATTTTACTATTCTTACCAGTTACATTTGGTAATGTCCAAATAGCTTGGCCATGGTTTTTTCCGGGTAAGGTACTATTTTTTATATTTTTTGGACAAGTCAACTTAGGTTTAGTTACATCTGTAAAGAAACGGTATTATGAAAAAATATTTTTCTCTTATAATTGGTATCTGCCTTTGCATTTTGTGTCTCTTTTTTCGCTCCAGGTTCCGTGAAGACCAGTACAGTGTTTTTCAGCTGGACCTATAATTTCAAAACCTTTCTCGCAAGAAAACGAGCATGTTTTTCCAAAGTTTTGTTTGCCATACGTACATGATTTAGGTTCGATGTGTCCATATAGTAGTTTTGGAAGTTTGTTACATTTTACCTCTAAAACAAATGTAATGTTATACATATATTGTATTATATAATAACGTTGTAAATACTATCATGTCCATCAATCCAATAGGAAAATTTGGTAAGGGAACTAAAGACGAAGTGAAGAAACATGCAGATATTTCCATTATTTTATCATTTCTATCAGAAAGAACATATTTGCATAAACTTACGTTTACATGACGTTTTTAGTCCATCCCAATGAGCTAATGGTAAACACGTTCTTTGACGCGATCCAACTAACGTTCTGCCTCTTTCGCAAGCAAATGAACAAACTGTGTCTACCGGAAATTCTGGTTCGTTGGTATAAGTTTCATCCAAGTCAGCATGCTGGCATGTCATAGTTCCGTGAGAAGGAGAGGTTAATGCTTCGCAGGATTTTACTGTAACAACAATTGGTTTACGTTTTCGATGTATGACATACTGACGACTTACTTTGACATGACGGTATTTGTCCGCTCCAAGTGGCGTTAGACTGACATAATCGAATGCTACTACCTTCTAAGGTATAGCCTATTTGACAACGTACACCACAAGCGCTATTGAACACATATGCACATGCATTGCTTTTGACAAAATACCCATGTTCAGGAGGTGATAGTTTGGAACATTTGATGACTATATCGTAAAATTTACTAGAATCATTCACATTGAATTATATTATATCATATGCCTGTACTTTACCTTCGCATCTATTATCTTTTGTTGACTTATATCCTAATTTACATTTGCAACTTTCTGAACCAATTTCTGCTATGTGGTTAACATCAGGACATGGAAGACACAAATTTGGTCCGTTTCCAAAACTGCCAGCAGGACAAGCTAACGCAAAGATGTGTTAACACTTAATTAATTTGATTTTTAAGGTAAAATGTTAAACATATTTAATAATTATTACTGTATATTATTTTGTTGTGTCCTATGAAACATATTTTCCTTTTTAAGAAAATTAACACAAATTAATACAAAGTTTCCCAATTAATAGCTAAAATCTAGAAGTTGTTATAATTTTCATCATAGTGTATAACAAGAAAGCAAAGTCCTAGTTATAATGCAAACTCGACATACAAGATAATTACGGAGCACTACAAATATTTAGAACATGGCAAAGAAAACAGAAAGTGTGATGAGATAATTCAGTAAGTTTACAAGTTAACATAACACATAAAAAAGGAAAAACTATAGTGACTCACATACATATACAGATCATTTCTGAACAGAAACTACACCAAAACACTTATATCGTAATAATAAGGTCGTCGCCTCTAACGCGGTTAACACGTCGAGTTACCGTGATTTTCCGATATCCCTCGCCTACTTTTCGGTCAGAAACTTTTCGCCTTTGGCATGGTTGGCAGGACAAATTACCGTAATCTTCTGACTTTCCTTAGCTACCTTTCAGTCCTGAAGATGTCACTTCCATTAGTTGCAAAACGACGAGTTTGTAGATTCTTGTTTGTAATTTATTTATTCTTTTGCTTTGTTTTATTTTATTTTTTATTATTTTATATTTACACCATTATGACGTGGCCTAAACTCGGAAGCCGCCATAATAGATGTTTGGATCGTGGAGACCTACAATATCATGTAACTATTGATATATTGTAGATATCCGCGACTCCACACATTATACAAACTGATCAATGCTTCTGTTCGCAACTGTCTGGTATTCCTGCTCAAGTACTCCAGAGATCGATGACATTGTGAATAAATGCCCTCCACATGCTTATTAAAGCTCAGAGTTGAGTGGAAGAATACACCAACGTTCTTAATAAAATCACAGTGTCCTAACGGCTTACTATTGATGGAATAGAGAGAAAACAGCGTTACCTGAGATCTGTTGTACATCATGATTTTATATTTGTTTATGTTCAGCGAGAGTCGATTACGTGTGCTCCAGTGGTACAAAGGAGTAACATTTTTTTGCATTACTTTACAATCAACAAGTGTTCTAACTCTGAGGGATATTTTTAAATCGTTTGCGTAAAGAAGGTATTTACACGAGAGAATCTTCGAAATATCGTCGACGAACCAGATAAAAAACAATGGCTCGAGAACTGACACAAATCCAAAGAATCAGATACCTCGTGAATGAATTCGCCAAGATTGGTGACTGGGGTTTCGCCACAAGCTAGTGTACATATGTACATATTTTGATGCAGTACCTGTGAAACGTTTTCTCAATATTCTTCATGGCAACTGGTGCAATATACATGCCGATGTATTATTATCTAGATCTTGTTTATTGTTGGTACGCCATTATGTATTAGCTTTATTTTTTCTTATTAGTTTTTTTTTGATTCTTTTTTCATTAACTGTGCGCCAGCACGTACGTTTTAGTTACGCTGCTAGAGTTGATCAGTTTATCATCATTGCCTTGTAGGTACGTGCTACTTCTTCAAGGTAGTACTCCGTCATGATTTTATATTTGTCTGTGTAGAGAGGTCTATCTATGTGCTTTTGAAGTTCAATCATTTCTCTAAGCAATGCAGATAATTATCGAATTTTATCATTAACCTAGTGATTCTGCTGTTATTATTCTTTCTTTAGACTCGAACAGCAATCCTTCACCAATGCAATATTTAAAAGTCTGCGGTTTACATCAAGTGATGCTAGATTCCACTCAACTGCACTCATGAAGGATTGGAAGAAGGCTTCTTCTCTAAGTTTTGAGGTTCCGTGTTGTCCTTATGGTACAGTTTTCTGCACTGAATTGTATTACACATAAAGCATTAAATTAACCAGGAAAATTTTTTAAGGCATGGTATATACAAACACTAACATAATTTTATACTTGTCAAAGTACATGTGCAGTACGCGATCTCTTAAGCGTCTCTTTCATTTACCCAGTTTATAACTAGGGAAGATAGAAATAATTACTGTATGCATATAAAATTTTGTTGCTTACGTGTCCTTATATACTATGATCAAAAGGGAGAGAACTCTATTTGAATTATTTTTCAAATTAGATACACTACTTGTAGTGTATCTAATTTATGAGCTTTGGCTCATAAATGAGACACCTTTCTATTAACCGACTTTTGCATTACACAATTATTACTTACAAGGGAACACCGGCGGGTGTCCCCCTCCGATTTCGATAAAACTTTACAGATCGAAAGAGTACTTCAGAATAAGAGACACGTATCCGCACGATTTTGGGGTACAGCCCCTTCCAAAGTTTGGACGATTTTTCAATTTTTGCAAATATTTCCTAAACTATAACAGATATTAAATTTTTTTCTTAACATAATTTGCAGCATATTGCATGATCCTAAGGGTGGCGTCATCCGTATTCGCAAAAAGTTAATAACGGGAGACGGGTTACCCCATACCCCCCATTTTTTTAACATTTTTTCTTTTTCTTATTTATCAAAAGGAGGCCGCTTTTACATAGAATACCATGATGTATAATAAGTTTAGAAAATTAATAATTGTAAAAATAGAAAAATAATAGTAAAACTTCAAAATTAATAAACTTGTCTATTTATATAAATCAAATGAACTATAACAGATATAATTTTCTTTGCTTAACATAATTTGCAGCAAAATACATGGTCCCAAGGTAGATATCTTCATAAAAAGCTAATCACAGGGGGACGGGGTACCCCATACCCCCCATTTTTTTTACAATTAATTTTTTTATTATTCATCAGAAAAAGTTCGCTTTTACATAGAAAATGGTGATGTATAATACATTTAGAAAATTATTAAAAAATCGTCCTAACTTTGGAGGGGGCTGTACCCAAAAATCGTGCGGATACGTAGATAAAAAAAATACGTGTCTCTTATTTTGAGGCACTCTTTTGATCTGTAAAGTTTCATAGAAATCGGAAGGGGACACCCGCCGTTGTTCCCTTGTTAGTCATAGTCAAGTCGGATACTAGAGAAGTAACTATGTTATGATCTGTATTCCTAGTGAATGTTGTCCTACTTAACAGATTAAAGCAAAACTTACGCAAACAGTCATTTACAAGTCCAGAACCGTAGTACCCTGGTTGACAAATGCAGCTGTAATGACCAGTTGAAGTACCACAAGAACAATGAGCTTTGCTGTCGCAACAATTTCCTTCCTTGCAAAGGGAATCGCATGGCGTTGGTGTACCTAACGGTACATAATCTCCAGTCTGTAAATCTTTAGATATTTATATATTTTTTCACATTTTCAGAACATGTAGGTTGCTTGGACATTCATGAGAAATATTAATTTGATGATGTTTATATCTAATATAGTCAATAATAACCTACTAGAAATTTCAAATATCGTCAATTGAAATGAGAGATGCTATGGTTCTGCTTCCACTGTTAAATAATAATAATGCCGTTTCTGTGCACTGTTCTTATTTAACAATGGCAGCACAAATCGGGGCTTTTATAGTTTGTAAAACAATTTAATGGATCCTGCATTGCTGCTACACGTCCAAATTTATATATTTGCAAATTAGAATCAAGTAGATCTACCACATCTATTTACGAATTTTAAAATTCTACTGATCAACAAATGTTGCACACGAAGCCTTTCGACATAAATCGTGCCAACCTAATATCACTTATCCAAAGCATCAGCTACCTCGTGTATGAATTCGCTAAGATTGGTGACCGGAGTTTCAGCACAACCTAGTGTATGTACATATTTTGATGCAGTACCTGTGAAACGTTTTCTCCATTTTCTTGATGGCATCATTAACATAATTAACATTTAAATATTCAGAGCTGCTTACTACATCGTTAGTATTCTGGGTAAATAAAAATGGTTTTAGTAACGCATTAGTAATAAAAGTACTTGGAGATATCAATTCTACTGGTATATGCCACGTGCATTGACGACCGTTTCGGAGTAGCTATTTCGCACATTTGACAATATTATGTACGAAACTGACCTTAGATGTTTCCGGAATCGTCAAGGAAAATACTGTATTGGTGTGGTTATTTATTTTTATTTTTTGTGTAGTCCCCTCGAAGATCAATACACGGATGTTTCGAGGTTTGCTTAATACCCTTTTGTAGAGATGATGACCTCCTCATTTGAGGCAAATTTCCTGACAGTTAGTTTTTCAGTCTCTGGGGGCTAGGTCCGGTAAATATGGAGGATGAGAGAGTAACTGGTAGTACAACTCTTTCAATTTGATTTATGATTAACTCATGATTAAACGTTAGTGAATATTGATGATTATAAGGAAAATAGATTTATTCTTCCTCACAAAATGTCTTTATTATCTATGTATGTATGTATATGTACCTATATGTAATACATAGGTTTATATTTAATCTATGAGAACTTTGACATTAGTAATTTTTTTATTTTCACACTCCGACATTGTCCCCTGATGATAGCATATAGCCGAAACATGCAGCGATAAAAATAGAAACAAATTTTGTGAGGAAGAACAAATCTATTTTCATTCTAATTATTCAATTTGGTCACGATGATGCGGGATGAATGTACCGGTGCATTGTCGTGGTGGAAAAGCTGCAAACGAGGTCGTTTCTCCTTCAACACTGCATCGAATCGGGTCATTCAATTGGGAATCCTAAAAAATGGTCGCCATAACTTTTCTAACTGATGGAGCGGTCTTCGCTTTCTTCGGTGACGATTTGATATGTAGCGGTGGATCCAATTCTCATCCACAGTTACGCAACGTATAAAGAAATCCATTGGATGGCTATGACTCCTGCCTAAACACTCCTACCCGAAACGGTCACTCGATTTCATTTTTGTTCCGGTGCGAGAAAACGTGTTACTCATTGAGCGCAAAGTTTTTTCATACCAAAAATTTCGTGTATGAGACGTTCATGGCCGATCTACTCCATCATTTTCGGCCATCAGCTTCTGGGTTAGCGAGTTCAAACGCGACCACACAAGCACACCAACGAAGAAATGGTCGACAACATTCATAGTATCGTGTTAGCCGATCGCCGATCGAAGCCTTAAGAGATAGCAGAGATAACATGTATCTCAGAAGAATGGGTTGCATGTTCAATCGGCTTCTGCTTGTGTAGCCATGCTTGAACTCGCTCACCCAGAAGCTGATGGTCGACAATGATGTAGCGGATTCGCCATGAATCTCTAACAAAATATTTCGAATTTCCGTGGCCGTTTTCCTTGACATCCAGAAGTGTTTTATAACTGGAAATTCGATTTTATCCATTATTCAACTATTGGCAGTAGGCGTCAAATTTTGACAGTTCCCATAAAAAAAGTTGACCGACCAATGAACCCACTTCAACCTTCGTGCTCCATCTCTTGCCGATTTTGGAAACAATTCAGTTCGCCCTCGTATATTATATTATAGGTAATTATATGGATAATTGATGGCATCAAAAGTTTTATTTCTATTGTACATACATACATATGTATCTGTTTTAGTATGTTTGGGACCCAATACAGGTATTTTAAAAGAAAACCCAGCATTATTGGGCAAACTATTATTATTAGATTAGATAATGAAAAAATCCGACTTTCTGATGTTCGTACAATCAGTTACACACTGCGTTTCAAAGTGGTTAAATATTTTTTCTCTGAAATTTAATAGAATTATTGTGGTCTATTATAGGAACCATTTGAATTCTTAACAAATCACGGTGATGTTGTAATAAGTCCTACGATTTTATTTCGGAGTGTATGCTGTCTCCTAATTTTACTGGTGAACTATGATAAGGCGTAGGTATAGGTACGTAAAGCCATAGGTAATAACAAAACCGTAAATGCATAATTCCATTATTAAGGCCAATGTGCTGCTGAGAGTAAAAATATCGGTAGACCGATTTTGTTGCAATGAGTTTAGATATACATACATATGTAGTTGTGTCAGCAGAAAGGTTTAGTGTAAATCCCGAATCAGAAGCATCTCGAAGTTATTTTTAATAAAACATCATGTCGTAAATATGTAAAATCTGTGTGGGTTTTGCGCCTACATATGTAAGTACAGTTAAACAGCTTGAAAATAACGTCGGCAGAAAAACCATTATACATGTTGTTTTCTCTTATCTTTATGCCATCTTTGATTTTATCGGAAATTTCGCGCGCGGTTTGCAGCTATAACTAATTGCAATATCTCAATTTTTGAGGGAGACTGTGTTAGAAATGCTTTTGTATTAATAAACAAATATTTTTTGTAGTAAGAGAGTTAATATATTCATAAATTCGCTGATCTTTGTAAACACAATGTAATATTTTAAAGCGGATAGATAATGATGACATATTTTGAAAACAAAATGAAATAAACTTTTGCCGAAAGTCATAACATTATTAAACTATATTAATATGTAGTATTGTATCTATATATTTACATTACGTTTTCAAGTCAATCTCCTTGCTTAAACATGTTAATTTATTTCCTATGATTAATTATGGTACTAAAAATGGGAAATAAGAATAAAATGACAACAAATCATACATGTAAGCAGCATAAAAGTATCGATTATATAAAATAACTATACTGGAAATATTGCACTTGATCTTCACTTTGTATTTATATCCATAGAAAACTTACCAACATGTAAGGCTCTCCTGGCTAAGCTTTCAAACTCATTGAAACTATCAAGAAGGTAACTGTAGTACTCTCCAGGTGACGTAGATAGCTCATACAATTCTTGGTAGTTTCCATTTTTTATTCCAATAGTAAATATCGTTACTTTATTTTCTTTAAGTTTACTAGCAATTCCAGTAGGATCTCCGCCATTTGAAAAACCGTCGGTTATCAGGAATAATACCTTCTTACTATCCTTTCGGGAGCGTTTAAAAACGGCCTAAAATGTCTATTATTTAAAATTTACTTTAGAGATTATTCGTTATTTAGAACGGATACTTGTGCTATTTTAAAAGCTCCCAGCGTATACGTGCCACCTCCAGAGTATTTGGTTTTTTCGAGAAGAGTTTTCAGTAGAAGGCATTTGTTGTTCTCTTGTCTAGGATAAGATATTTCATCCACAGTTTTAATCTGCAAAATATAACATCTTACAAATTTCATTTATCTTTCAGTAAAATTAATTAATTGATTATTAGACATTGATTTTGAAAATTGTAGAGTGGCTATTTGAATTCGTATTCGATTGTAATCACTAGAGTCTGAGTTAAGTGATAAAGATAAACGTTAATGTTATATGCATTGGGTATAGTATAGCCTGGCCAATCAAGGGTTTCGCTATTCATACTAAGAATTGAATCGTTTATTCATTGAATTATATTTTCTACAGCTCGCCAAATACAACTCAAGCCATTCAGGCAATAATAATTAGCCTCTCAGAACATTTATAGAACAATTTATAGAAGAAGAAAAGAAAGTTCGGGTAAAAAAGATCTGAAGAAGAAACTTGCAGGAGGCGGAGTAAATTACACATGAAACGTATAAAGTACAATGTAATTCGAAATTACTTATTAAGCAAACATTTGCTACTATTTCCATCAAACGATGGAAATAGGCCAACCAACAACTCCAAATATCTTTAGCATAAGTAACACATTTTCAACAGTTTCTATTTACCAAGATATCCCAGTCTGTGTTGAGTAAAGTATATCGCGTATTATCATTGATCACGTATTATGTCCAGAGCGGCCAGCTAAGAATGCTGTATCTCGTAAACTATTCGTCCGAGAGGCGTGCGAAAAAAAAATTACTAATGTGGACAAAAGAAGACCGTTGGAAATATTCATTTCCAAGATGGTCGCCAGAGGGCGTAACCGTCATTTTAAATTTTAAAGTGATTTTTCACTGAAATCCACCTAGTAAATGTCACTAAAAATATTTGCCTTTTAACGTTGAGTTTTACTCGAGCAATTTTTGTTTAACACTTTTTGACGTATCTATTAAAATAAAGTGGTGGGAGGTAATTTGATGTTTTTTTAAATAAACAGCTGTAACTATGAAACAGCTTAAGGCATGTTAACAACCTTGGTCTTCTTGGAAAAAGCATTTGTCGTTCCATCAAACCCATCTTTCCTATGATTTGTCTAATTTTTGATGATGCCGCTGGAGCGCGCTTTTTGATATAATAACAGAAAAGTGCAAAATTCTCAAAGAAATTCAATGCAATAATATGGTCTTTTTTTCACAAAAATGTAGTGAAATGATGCCTAAATAGGTTAATGTGAACACTATCTCGATATCTTCCTGGTACCTTGAAATATCGAAGAAAGAAAATTTAGTTATCATATAACTTAAAAAAAACGCTATTACACCGGTATTTATTGTTGTTTCTTTGTCTTGTTTCAGGATTTAATGATAAA
Source organism: Popillia japonica (assembly GCA_004785975.1). Lineage (NCBI taxonomy): Eukaryota > Metazoa > Arthropoda > Insecta > Coleoptera > Scarabaeidae > Popillia > Popillia japonica. The sequence goes on along the minus strand of SMLS01071565.1, from coordinate 15,358 downwards.
ATTTCATAATTTAATCAATTTTAAATAATAAAAGTATTTTTAGTTCAAAAAATTGGAAAAATTGTGCTGAAGCACAATCAGAAGAAAGTACCGATTTCGAAATAAAGCTAATGCGTCTTTCAATGTTCGAACTGTCTTGCATCTCACTCAATGCATTGATGCATGCCGTTCATGCATGGACAGTACAGCAGAATCTGACGGCCGTGTTGGAAATCTGACAATATTTTCCACGGTTTTCTTTTGTCCACTTTAGTAATATTTTTTCCGCAAGTCTCTCGGACGAATAGTTCACGAGATACAGCATTTTGCATTCACCCTGTACATATATTGCTTCCAACATATCCAAATTGTAACCATTGCTATGTTTTATTAGGTACTTGTTTGACTTCTGTGACCGGAATCTGAATAATATCTGTCAATCGCGGATTTTTCAATTTCATTATTTTTCAAATAATTAGGATGTTTGCTGAATCTTATTTCTACATTAGTTTGTAGCAGAATTTTTATCATAACAATTTTCACAATTCGAAGTTCCTAATAGTAAGTCTGTAAAAAGAGTTACCTGGATCTTGTGATACTAAAAAAGCTATTATATATAAGTACCTACCAAGAACATTTTAATATCAATACTTGACTTCTTCAACATATTTGTACACTAGCTCGTGGCGCTCTTTGGATTTGAGGGGAGGTAATAATATATATGTATAGCAGATTGTACATCCTACTTTTATAATCACTAATTTTTGCAGGTTACTGTCACTGGAGTGCTTGCGAATAGCAACTTTATGACTAGGTTACTGCGTATTAGACTAGATACCTAGTTTAGAAGGCTTTGTTATTGTACTATCACTTATCAAAATATAGCAATATCAATAGGTTAAACTGGAAAACCTACTTTTGTTACTATTCTTCACTTTTGCCAGACAAACCAAAAATTGTTCCAATAAAATATTCAATTCCAATTAAATTCAATAGAAATTAAGTATAAAAAATGTAAATTGTTTTTCTTTATTTTTATGTCGTACAACGACAGAAAAACAACTACTAACGCATAACAACTGACACGTTGCTAAGCTGCTAGAAACTAGCAGTTATGGATATAACACTTTCTGACTTGAGGACTTGTGCGGGATGATCGGTAGAACCCAGTAATTGTTAAAATACAAACTAAAAAACGATTTGGTCAAAGGTTGTCGTTTGATCTGTGTACAAATCTGAATAAGAGCAGATCATTCACATACATAGATTCATCATTCATATTACTGATATATTTCATTGCTTTTTACTTTACTGACGCTATTTATACAAATTTCTTTTGCAATTAAATGTGATCATGGAAGCAGCATAATTACCATTGCATGAAACACTGATAACACATTTATTATTATAGATATTTTTTTATATAGAGGCGATAATTAACAAAGAATATTAGAATTGGTCATTGCAGAGATATGTATTACGCTAAAAAATAACTTCTTTATTATATTAAGTTCGGAAAAACAAAACTGACTTGTTTCATGTAATAATAATAAATGGTATTTATTATAAATTAATCTACAGGCGAATGCCATCAATCAAAACAATTTAATTACGCTATATCTTATTCTTAATGTCACATTATTTACATATGAATGAAACAATTCGTAGAGTTTAACAAAACAAAATATTTTTTTATTTCAAGACAATTACAGTACTAAAATTTGTTTTGATACCTGAAAGATTTTAACTAAACTGTCCAAAACTTGTGGTTTGAAAATTATAAACTCTGCAAATAGAATTCTGCAATAGAACTGAACATTTTCACACGAAAACCCACTCTGTGTTATGTTAACATACATAGCCATAACTACACCTTTTCTAAATCTCTCATGCATGCTTACTGAACTGAAATGAGTCATTGCTTTTACCAATGCTTTTACCAAGTGACCGTACAACTTGAAGATAGTGGAAATAATACATAACGCACAGAACTAAGCACTGAGAGTTATCAGTGCTTAATTCTATTTATTTTGACATGATGATCTATCTAGATGCAATAATGCCGTGCACTACCATTTCATTATTGAGTGTTATATCATCAGTAAAGTCTTTTAGTCATACGGTGAAGTAAAAATATCACTTTGCATTTCGAAAGTGACAATTTTATTATTATTTTATGAACTTCAAAAGTATCTTGGATGATTTTTACTTCAGTATTTTCTTATTCACACTTCAGCAATTTTGGAAAAACTGTAATTGCTCAATTTTCGTGTGAATTGAATTTCAATTGAAAATGTCCTTCATCCGTTATTACGGATTTATTATAGCTGTCTTCAATACATTCTGTTATCAGATAAATTTGAGAAAAGCTAAATTATATCGAAGGCTTTCACAGCCTCCCTGTAAAATATATACAGTACCAATAAAAATAAAATGTATAAGATAAGATATACAATAAAAAATTGTTTCGCTTTTGAACGCATTGGAATTATTTATTTTTTATTGTATTTTATTTTAAAGTTTATTCCCAAAAGATCAAGAAGACAGATATAAGGAAAGTCACAAATAAACTTAAAACTTAAAACGACTATTCCTAATAATAAGTGCAGAAATAATAATATTGATGCTAATAACAATGATAATAATAAAAGTATGACTAATAATACAATGATATTGATAATAACAATAGTAATAGTAGTAGCATTAATAACAGTAACAGCAAGAAACCTTAGGCTTAGATTTAAATGCAGCTTTAAGTAATACTATAAATTGAAGTATTACTGTAAGAAATAAAAGGCAGTAACTACTAAATAATCACATACCGCATGGAAAATAAAGATTGGACACGTTCAATACGTTGTTATATGGAAACTGTTCAATCTTTACTTACCTGTACATAGTGTTTAAAACGCAAACGTGTTAAACATTTCCAATGATTAGGAATTTTATTAGATATTTTATTAATAGCTAGAAACTGCGGGACTGTTTAAATATAATTTCTATGACTGGTATTGTAATCATGTTTATATTTATTATGTTCAAATTTATTGAAATTATGACAAGCATAGAGAGCAAACTCGAGAATGAAAATACAAGGAATAGTTATAATCTGATCTGATAAATGCCGATTTACAAGACTCCGTAGCTTTTAAACCTGGTATACAACGGATAATACGTTTTTGGCTAATAAAAATATCTTTAGACATGGTTAAATTTCCCCAAAATATGATTCCGTAAGGGAGCCTACTATGAACATAAACATAATATACACCAATCATCTGTTGACGTGTTCTGATCGTCTTTAAGTTTCGGAATAAAAAACAAATTGAGTTTAATTTTGACAGGAGACCTTCACAGTGAACCTTCCAATTGAGAAACTGATCTACCACACTCCCAAACATTTAGTAGAGTCCGCGATGGTAAGCTGGTTGCCACCCAGTGACAAATCTAAATAAAAATCCGGTATGGGCTGAAGCTGATAGGGATGAAAACGTAAGTAAATGCTTTTTTTATCATTTACAAGGAGCCTATTCGTAGAGATTATTATTATACAATATCATCGTTTTATCTGTTGCTAATAATGCAACGTCATCTGCATATAAAGTGATCGAAACATTGTGCAATACCAAATGAAAATCGTTGATAAAAAGTAAAAAAAGTACAGAACCTAAAATTGATCCTTGTGGAACTCCAATGTTATTAGACAAAGTTTCAGAAGCAAAACTTAAAGCAGTACCTACTCTTGTTGTACCAAATATCAATGTATTGAATTCTGTTTTACAAAAAAGCTCAATCCAATTTAAAACATTCCTTCTGATCCCATAGGCTTGTAGTTTGTTTGGAAAAAGATCGTGATAAACACAATCAAACGCCTTACTTATCCAAAAAATTAAAAAAAAATCCCACAGCTACTGGTGTTAATAGAGGCCATAATTCCAGTAATAAAAGTATTTAAAACAGAAGAAGTAGAAACATTTTTCCTAAAGCCGTGTTAGCAGTTTGTGATTATACTAAAGCGAGACAAAAATGTCTCTAATTTGTTTAAAAAACAATATTCAAATATTTTCGAAAAATAGGGCGTAAGAGCTAAAGAACGGTAATTTTCTGGTAGCAACTTGCAACCGTTTCAAAAATAGGAACTAATTTAGTGTTTTTTAGTAAGTTTGGAAACTCACCTTATTCAAAAGATTTGTTAATTAAAAAAGTTAAAACCGGAATAATGGCAGTAAAGACAGATGTTATAACATAAGGTGGAATATCATCTGATCTAGTAGAGAATGATTTTTTAAAATTAAAAGTGAAAAGATTACCAAGTTACGAAAGGGAAAAAGGTCTCAGAAATATAGTTTTGCTTACTAGAACTGTAAAGTCAGTGGCGGTTGAGGTGCTAGTAAATTGATTAAAAATCTTTAAATGAGCATTAATAAAAAGATGATTATAATAATTGGATCCGCTATACACTGATTACCAACATGAAGTTGAATATTGTCTTTAGCAGTTGTTGACTCCAAGAGCTCCTTAACTACTTTCCATGCGGCTTTCGTATGATTGTTGGAAGAAGAAATTTTAGTGTTATAGTAGTTACATTTTGTGTCTGACACAAGTGAACTATGTTCTCTTTTAGCCCTTCTATAGAAATCACACAGTTTACGAAATTTCTATTTCAAATAAATTAAATAATTAAAAAAATTATTAATAAATAATTCAAAAAATTTTAAAAATTTGCTTTCATTTTGCAGATTTGGCGACTAAGTATACAATAGTCATTTAATTTCGATTTATTATTAGAAAACTAATAAATTAATATGTCTATCTGTATATTAGAAGCGGTTGTGTGCGGTATCCAATTATGGAAGTAACCGTGTGTTATTTACTTGAATAGTATACGCTAGAAGCTATTACGATGTATGCATGCAATTTTCACCACTTAAAACAAGACTTACGATTTTATCGGAAGAACTGAAAGTTACCACAGCTACTCGGGAATGATTATAATCCACTATTATATCACTAAGTAATTTCTTAACAAATTTCAATTCGTTTTGAAAATTAAGTTCACCTATACTGGAAGAAGCATCGATTAAAAAAATTAAGTCCAGCTTTTTATTTTTGTCTTTGATTTCGTCCACTTTTGCTTTAAAAATTTTGCCCAAAATTTCTACCTTGTGTTTTATTACAGAGTTCTCAAAATTACTATCGTTAAATTTGTTTTCAACTTTTTTATCGCCAAAATTTAGAAAGCCGCGATAATGTTCTTTGATGTATGAATCACTTTTTATGCTCAATGAAAATTGAATCACTGCAAAGGTGGTCGAAAAACAGATTAACGCGCGAAATAATTTCATATTGACATTTTAGTATTGCCGATAATTAGTTTTAGAATGCACGGGTTGTATTTTAGACATGCGATTTAAGAACTGTTGTTGATGTGATCTCTTGGCGCGGTTTGTTACTGATAGAAGAATACGATGCGTTTTTTGTGACTGTTTGTACGACCTATTACTATGTAAGCCATTGTGCGCTTGATAAGCTGCATGTGTTACTCAGATGTCGGTGGTTCCTATCGTTAAGAGTTCCGTTAGATAAGGCTGCTTTTATTATATGTATTATTCTTTTACCGAAGCAGTTATAAATTGGAATTAAAATTTATAGTGCCGTTTATACGTGTGTATGTATATTTATGAATATTCCAGATTTACATAAACTAACATTAATTGCTACAGAAATATTTTCAAAAAATATTCCTGCTATAAAACAAAAAGCTGAGACAAATCTAAAAGGAAGCAAGTGAAAAGTACACACTGTTTTTAGTAAATTATTGCTATGAAACTATTGTTTATGGGTATATTAACATGGTAATAAATAAATAAAAGAAAAGAAACTACAACCTCAACGTTTGGTAATTAATGTAAGTGGTAGGTATATTCAGAAATGAAAGGTCCCTGAAAGAAGATTATGGTAATTTCACGTATCAATCATGCTCGTGGTGATACCCTTATCGTGTACACGTCACTTTCAGTCAGAAGGTTTTTGCCTCTAGCGTGGTCTATGCCAAGGTCCAAATCCGAAAAATCTGATCATACAGCCAGAGTCTGTAAAAGCTTTCGACATCATTTAATAATAACATTATGTCTTCTAGGCGTCATATGGGTTGTTTATTCACAATACCTATTATATACAGCATGTAAAAATATTTCAAAACTCATTTTATTAGTAAAATATTTTCCAAAAATATAAATACATACCTAATATTAATCTCACTGAACAAATAAGGGAGTAAGTAACGTGTCGACGTACCGACGTACTAGAGACAAAAATCTTCTGACTAATAGGTAAGTGACAGATGTCAGAATCCCACGGTAACTCAATGTGCCGACCACGCTAGAGGCAAAATCTTTCTGACTAATAACAGTTACGATGTCCATAAATATAACTAATTTTCTGACTATTGTATGATATAGAATACCATTCACTTGTGTCAGACACAAAGCGTAACTACTATAACACTAAAATATCTTCTTCCAACAGTCATACGAAAGCCGCCTGAAAGTAGTTAAGGAGCTCTCGGAGTCAACAACTGCTAAAGAGAGTATTCAACTTCATGTTGGTAATGAGTGCATATCGGATCCGAATATAATAACCATTTAATTTAATCATTTTTTTTTATTAATGCCCCTTTAAAGATTTTTAATCAATTTACTAGCACCTTAACCGCCACCAATTCTAGTAAACAAACCTATATTTCTGAGACCTTTTTCCCTTTCGGAACTTGCTAATCTTCTAAAATCGTTCTCTGCTGGACCAGATGTTATTCCACGTTATGTTATAACATCTGTCTTTACTTTGCTAAATTTTTGGGTATTAATGGCACAATTCTTTATAAAAATAGACATTGATATGCCTTACATAGTTGATTGCGGCTTATACCATTAAACCAGCGTCTTTATGTTGAAATCTTTCGCAGAGACTCTTTTTATCTAAAAATGTCTCTGTGCGTTACGATCTATGTTTCAATTGATATAAGGCCGAGTGTCAATCTATGGCTGTTTGTGAGATATTTCAAATTTGGATGAAATTGCGATCTTCACTACTAACACTATTTCTAACGGTTATTGTTTAAATGTCTTTCAAACTAGTTACGCTAACTTATAAGTTTTAAACGAGTCGAGAGCTCTAGTGGTTCGACAGGTGTCTTAAATTCAATTCTCTAAGACTCTAAGGGGACGGCAATAGGTATATGTATTTCCTGCAAAATAGTATTTCAATATTCTAAGCAATTTACCATTCGCTATTGCAAACAAAGGCATTAACAGCGCAGTATTATAAACAGAAAGTAAGTGCTGTAGCAAATCCATGGAACATATACACATTACCTAAGAGTTGTAATGCTAGTCAGACAAGTTGTGTAACATGTAAATTACATAGTGTTTACTTCCATTCTGGTTTGCTTTTCCCGCTTTCCGTTGTTTTGTTGAGATTTTCTTTGGGAGCCACGTTGTTACTTATCAGTTTTGTTACGACTTACATATACATATGTATTACTTATCTGGGATTAAATCGATGATCACAAAATGAAACAGAGATTTCAGTTGCTTTGATAAAATTTCGTGAATACTAAACAATTAATTTGGCAGAGATGAAAGATGGTAATTCTTCAGAACATAATTCTCAAATTTAATTATTGTTTATATTAATTTGTTTTATTCACAATTATTACATGATTAACAGCATTATCAAATGTATGTACACATATTAAATATACACTATCTACATTCGCCATTTAAAAAAAATATTATATCTTTCTAACTATTTCTTTGCACTTTAATTTGTACTTCAGAAACGAGTTGAAATTAAGTGCTCAGTAAGATTAACGCATTTCTTTAACGTGTTTAACTTTATATCACTTATTTTTTTATTTATATCGTAGTTGTAAAATAAATTCTAAATGTTGCATTTATCATCCGTTACAAATGAAATTAATTGTATTTAGAATATGACATCCTATAATTTTTTTTTATACATATTTGGAATTTACTAAAATTACTTAATTTGATATTAAGAGTAATATCATATAAGAGTAATTTGGCGCATGGGGATAAAAACTTAGAACTTGGCAATACAAATTAGGAAATATATTTAAAAGCTTCGACAAATTATTTATCAAATAATCCAAAACTTATTTAAAACTCGTTACAAATTATAAAATAAAATAAATAAACGATTTAACACCAATGCTAATACCGGCATGGAATATTACTTGCGATTCTCAATCTTATAAATCCTATACCAAATTGTGGCAAAGTAGGCATAACCCTCAAAACTGAAAAAAATATACATATTTAGACTAGAGGTTTTTACTTTAAGCAGAATATGGAACTGAATGTTTGTCATATTTAAGTTATTTTGTTTACTGTTGTACCCAGTATCTAAGAATCTCCAAAAACTTTGAAGTGGAATATATGCACCAATTTTCGCCCTCGTACTAGCTGTAGCCGTTCGCTATTTTTATTACAACAATATTAGGGGGGAAACAGCATGAGAGTTCACCATCTCCGAATCTTGCAAAACTAGAGCGCGGATACCTTTCACTGCGACTATCAAGTAAGTGCTAGTTGCAGCAGATTCATAACCTATACCTACTGTTTGCCTACCAACTACTCAACTCTTGTGGTGTGAATCTAATGCGTGTAAATGAGTTAAATGACTGAAAATGTAAAAAAGCTTACTATTCACAATATTGTTGTGTTTACATTTCTTTGCAAAAAAATAAGTGCAAAAAAACTAAAATGTCTGCCTACAATATTATTATTAAAAGTGTAACGCCAAAACAAAACGTATGCAAAAGATCTCACTATTTATAAAAGAAATTGAGTGCATTTGCAAACAAAATATAAAGAACGGAAGACAAGAAAGAAAAATAAATAAGTGCAGTTGATAATATATTCAATCGTGAAGTCAGGAGATTAATGATCGTCAGGTCTCCACAATAATGATTCCTTTCCAAAAATTAATGCTATTATATTCTGAAAGAATTTAAAAATTTTGTCCATTATTAGAAAACTATATAAATATAAATAAAACAGGTCATCGGAAATCACTGAAAATATCCAATTCAATCCAATATTGTTTGTTATAATTACATCCAATTTATTCTACTTTTGAGGTCAATGTCTAATTGTCTATAATTTTTTTTTGTGAGGTGAAATCCTTTATGGACGCTACAAGCTTAGGTCGATCGCTCTGTAGCAGTGTGGGAGTCCCGGGTGGGGGTGTGCAAGCCCGGTTTACCCACCAAAACACCTCTATCTTCGCAATCGTGTATCCGGAACCGCCATCGTGGCATTTCTTCAGATAACACGACGAATCTCTCTACATCCCTATATCTGTAGGTCTGCCTTCTTCACCATGTCGTTGTTGGCTACGTACTGTTGTTCGCTATTCACTGCGCTTAAGTTCTCTTTCGATTTTTTCTCGGTCGGATAGGATGATCTTAATAAGGCGAAGTACCCTATTCCGGTTGGCTTCCGAATGCGTCATAATTCCAATTATGTTCGCGCTAGTGACATTTTGACCGAGGTCGGACCCCAGCTGCTCTCTCTCCCTTCTTCGCACCTTCTGCATACCAGAATTGCATGCTCCGGTGTTTCGGTTGACTTGCAGTACACGCAGAGATCTGCTTGTGTTAACTTAAAACGTTTAGTGTACACGCGGAAGTGCCCATGGCCCGATAGAAACTGCGTGAGATGGTAGTCCGCCACTCTATGTTTGCACTTTACCCATTGCACCACGTTAGGGATCAAGCTCTTGGACCATACTGCCGTCTCCCCCTCCTCTTTCCATGATTCCTCCCATTTGGCCAAAGTGCGGTCCCTTACTGCTCCCCTATCGACAATTCGTTTTGACTGCTTCATGTCAAAAATAGTCCGTTGTTCATCAATTAACAGGGCAATTGGTAGGACTCCTGCTATTGCTTGTACACCAGCCGTGGAGATAGTACGATAACCGCTAGTTACCCTCAATAGCGACCGTCTTTGTAAGCCTTCGAGGAGGTGGCTACATTTCTTCACCTCTAACGCATACGACCAGGCAGGACATGCATATATCAGTTGGGATTGTACCACGCCGTACAGAACCTTTCTCTTCTTGCTGCTAGGTCCCCCCACATTAGGCATTAGTCTTGAGAGAGCCGCTAGGCTGCGCTCTGCTTTTTCCACCACGTATTTTATGTGGGGCCCAAAAGTTAATTTATTACTTAATATAACCCCCAGATACTTTAATTCCTTCTTCGGTGAGATTGCGCTGGGGGAAATGTTGAAATGGAGGTTATCGCGCTTTCTCGGACCCTTAAGAATCGCCACTTCTGTTTTGTGGGGGGCCACCTCCAACTCGTGCTCGTTCATCCAGGAAACTAGGTCTTCCAGAGTTTCATTGAGATCTCCCCGGTATTCAGCCTCCACGACAATGAGGAGGTCATCAGCATAAGCTATCGATGTTACACCGTTAGACAACTCTAGATCAAGAACGCCATCGTACAAGATGTTCCACATCGTGGGTCCCAAAACAGAATCCTGTGGGACACCCGCACCCATATCCAGCCTCCAGATTTCTCCAGCTCTATTTCCAGTCTTTCCTTAATCATGCGCTCGTACAATTTGCCCAGCGCACTTATTAAACAGATTGGCCTGTACGATGACGCTGATTCCGTTGATTTGCCCTTCCATAATAATATCACCCTGGCTTCCTTCCAACATTTCGGAAACTTTTGGAGTTTTAGAAGTCGATTGAAAATGTTACACAGAACGGCAGGTATAACATTAGCTAACATTATTACGGCTTCGGTACTTAGACAGTCGACCCCCGATGCTCTGCCGGTCTTCATCCTTGCGACAGCACTGGTCATTTCCCCCTTCGTAAATCTGGGAACTGGTTCCACAACGTGTGAGGTTCTAAGTGCAGCATCCTTTTCAGTCCGGAATAAATCCTTGACAATATGCAGTTGTTAACGTATGTTGGGAAGGTATGGAGGGGACAATTTCCGTAGGCCACGCATAACGATCTTGTACCCCTCACCCCATACGTCACGATCCAGTTCATTCAGGAGTCCTTTCCATTTGGTTTTTTTGGCATTTATGATTGAGCTCTGATTTAGCGCAATCATAAGCTAATTTAGACCGCGTTTCCGTACCTACTGTGCTTAGGTTTCGGTTCGCCCTAGTTAGGACACGGCGTAATCTGTGGCATTCCTTCCTTTTATTCTCTATCTCTGCGCTCCATCAGTGTGGGATGTTTCTATATTCTTCCGCAACTGAAATGTTTGTATAGTTGATTTTTCCTTTCCATGAATTCCTATTTTTTCATATTTCTTTGAATTTCTTTGACAGAGCTTTGGCTTCGAGACGGTATCGAAGACTTTTTTCATATCAATGAAGATGGCGATGACAGTATTTTTCTTTTCCAGTTTTTCTTCTATATTGTTCAGTAAATCGCCGCAGATGTAATTTCAGTATGTTTTTGGAAGGCGTATTCATTTTCGTTGATTATATTTTGATTATTTATCATTATTGAGTTTGTATGGGGCAGGTTGAGACAACGTGTGTGCTCACTTTTACAACTTCTTCACAGTAGAAGGATTTACAGGAGCTCTGATAAAAGGTTGAGAAGAGTTGATGATTGTTTATTAATAAATTTGATTTCAAGTATGCGAAGGTGTTGTGAAGTTATTATTGCAAGCAGAAGAAGCGGCACTCGTTATTAATTCTTGTTAGATTTATGTTTTCGTGGGTTGCAATAATTTCTCGCGTTGTTTAATATAGCTATGTTCTATAAAACAGCTGAAAAAAAATTATCAAGCAGATAAATGATTTCTTCTAAACAACTAAATATAAAGTATTTATTTCACCTAGAATGCATCCTGCTCAAAATTTTAATGCCAAAATAATAAGTAAAGAATGTCCAAATAATCTGCACATCGTAATTGATATTATACATTACCAAACATGTAAAATAAAGGAAATACGTCATTACTGTTACGTACTTAATATTTATACAAACTATTAGTTTTGTCGATAAGGCTGCTGTTGTTTTTGTATGCATTTGCGCGACTACATAACTGGTTAACCTTTCAAATTCCATAGATAAGTGTATATTCTACAAAATTGTTTAACATATTTTAAAATATGTTAAGTGGTGTAACGAATAAAGATTTCTTGTTAATTGTTACAAAAATTTGTTCGTATCTTTCGTAAATGCTTTAATTTTGTTAATAATTAGATATGTATAAAAATACATGTCGTTAGATACATATGCAGATATTTTTGTGTTCGAAAAAATACGAGCATGTATTATTTATGTTTTTGAGAAAAATTTTAATTGCTTTTATTTTAAACAGTTGTAAACAGATAGTGCTTATACTATTAGACTTCTAAAATACAAGTAGCCAATAGTCTGATGTTATAATAATAAGTATATAATTAATAATGTGTAGTAGCGGATAAGTTTCATTTTTCCACTTCCCCTAGAGTCCTAGAGTAAGCATACCATTAATACATTGTTTGCATGGACGTAAGTTGGTTTTACCGAAATGGTTGCGGTTGTAAGTGATTTACTTACGTCTTTTAAGTGCATATGAACACGTTTTGTTTGTGTCTGCACACATGCACACAATTACAAGTAGGTTTTACATAGCAAAGTGTACATAACAACCATTAGCATTTACCATAATTGCATTTAATTTTTGAGTTTTATTGTTTTGGGGAGTGGGAAAAATATTGTAACCAATTCAGGAGGTAATATTTTCCTGCCTCAGACTTTATTTATAACTCCCCCTCAACTGGTAAATATTCCTTATCTCTCCTAGTCCTTGAATATCTGTTTGTCATTTTTCTTATATTGATATTCAAAATATCTACAAGTGGAACGAAAGGAGAAATGTCATAAATAAATTTATTTCGTATGATAAAGCTTTCATCATTTCGTAAATTGGTAGCCATGCTGTAATTTCTTAAGACTGTTTTGTAAATTTTCGACGCATTTCAACCCAAGTTTAATATGCAAACCAGTAATATTTACTCGATTAATACACTGTAAAAACTGCAGGTATTGAATACAATAACTAATTACGACTAAAATTGTGTAAACTATAATTTACCGGAAACATCAGCGATTTTTGTATTCTACCAAAAAATGTTGTAGATAGTTAAGATTATTATTCCATAAAAGTACCTACATTACACTTGTAACTTTTACAAGCCCCGGTGCATTTATGGTATCTAATATGTACATATATTGCTCAAGAAAGGGATATTTTTACAATGCGCTATTTTACTTATTAATACATAATTAGTAATAGAGCTTTACACTCGTTCGTATACTTACTGCATAAAATATTATTACTACTAATATTATATTATAATTACTAGTATTTTTGCTAATATTGCAATTTCAATAAGTAAGGGACATAAATAAATAATAAATTAGCGGCAGAAAGCTTATTTACGACAGGGCAGGCGGTCCGCGTACAAAGAAGATAACAGTAGGAGACGAGGCGGATGCCCAGTGAAGGCTCAACTAGGTAATGAGAAGAGTTGTTAGATGGATGAACGTAAACGGCCTGGCACTGGCAACGGGAAAGACCGAAGTCGGTACTGACCAGAAGAAAAATCCCCAGAGAGATCTAACTGTTGTTTTGGTTTGGCATTCTTAACGGTACAGAACCAGTTCTAATAGTAGACCATCATAATCATAGACTATCTGTATGACTAATATCTAACATAACTTTTATTTGGTCGCACGTTTAGAACGATTCTGAACTGGTTCGAGTGTGGAACGAAAATAAGCCTCTAGAAGACGATAAATACGGAAATCATATCTACTAAAACGTCGGTGGGTGCTGAAGTACCTCGAACTGCGGCTCGATACAAAGATGAGTTTCTGGAAGCAGATCGAGTTATCTAGTGATAAGGCTACTGAGGTATAACGACGACGCTGAGCCGACTTATAGCTAACGTGGAAGGACCGACGGCAAGTAAACGTCGGCGTTTGATGACCGTCACCCTTCCATACAACTGCCTGGAGAATGGCATAGTTTGCGGATTTTTATAATCTCGTCAGAGCGCTGGCAGAAGAAGACGCCAGGCTGATGGACCACTAGATTCATCTGCAATATTACGAAGTGTATGGATCGAAACCACGGTGAGGTAAATTACTCTCTCACGCAGTTTCTCAGTGGACATGGGTATTTCAATGAATACCTGGCAAGAATGGGTAAGGTAGAGGACGCGGCGTGCCAATATCACGACACTATAAAAGACGACGCTCACCATACCTCTTCGACTGAGAGAGATGGAGAGACTATAGAGCAGCACTACAAGAAAGAAATAAGGCTCCTAACGCTGAACAAGGTCTTATAAATAATGCTATGAAGAAACGATCACTGGCAGGAGATCGCTACGTTCGCCGAGAAGGTGCTGAAAGGGAAGAAGGGGGAGACGCGATCTATGGAGGCAGCTGATCGAGGCTATCTACGAGGTGTCATCTTGTAGTAATGCGTCTACTGGTTCCGGGATGAATTCTACGCCTGAGAAAGTGAGACTTTTTAGTGGGTGGAAGCCCCACATAAAGGAGGTGACAGGTCTCGTCACTGACGATTCGTTCAGGCATTTTTCCTCACTCCAACCAAAAAAATATATTGAAAAATTACAGCATGATTACTAAAATTACAATATATCGGAAATATTAAGAAAATTTATAGTAAAAATCTAAAAGTAGTATAAAAAATACAGGAACATTTGTAAGATTAAACTGCTTATCTTGAAAGTTTGATACACGACATCTTATTCTTAGATAATGATACATGACATCTTAAAAATACATGTAGAATGCATCAATTTTTTACAATAATCTCTTGTTTAATGGAGAGCTCACTGATATTTTAAGGAAAATAAAGTTTAAATAACTTTTGTGGTAATTGTAGAATGATGCTACAGATAATATTACCAATTGTCTTATAATAATATAAACTTATAATATTATATACAATATCTTATATGTACATATGTATAAGATACATAATGTGTAAGATATATATGTACTCTATATCTGGGTATAAGATACATATGTGTATTTATTTCGGAAATGAATATGTATTTGAATTTTATAGGACTCCAGTGTGCTATCACAGTTTTTTACTACGTAAAATACAGATGGCCATGCGATCAAAAGAATTTTGATGAACTGTAGAATCTTCATTTGATTTTATTTGACACAGTATCAAAATTAATGCAAATTTTATTATTTGTGCTAGTTTCAAAAATTTTAGCGGCTTCAAAGATATTGAGTTTAAAGAAAAGTAATTTCAAGTTTTTCCTTCAGTTTTTGTGGT
>SMLS01071564.1:0-25641 GCA_004785975.1 Popillia japonica | reverse complement strand
CTTAATCAACATGAATTACAAATTATTTGCACCATAGAGCTCTAATCTATGATTACGTCAATCTTATGAAAATCTTTTAGTTGTGCAACTTTGCTGCGTACTTGAGGACTTGCTCTCCAATTAAAATGATAAAATGATTGATAATTGCTTTCTGATGAATTTCTAGTTTAACGGCAGTTTAATCAAGTGAAACAATGGGAGCATTTAGCGAAAGCAAATAGTTATCAATGGATTAGTAGTACTTTGTTTGTGATTGGGCCTAGTTAAATTCCAACCAATCATACTGGAGTGCTACTATTCCATCTGTAACTAGCTGCTTCTGTTGAATGAAGCTTTATTGACAAGGTTTTACGACTTTAAAGCAGTTTAACTTCTTTAATTGACTTGTAAAGTTGCGGCAAAAAAAAACTGTCTCAATCATCAAATTTTTTGAATGCAAAATTAATTAATAATTAAGTTATTGCAATTGTTATCCACAATAGGTACTCTTAGAGGCTTTGGAGCGCATCTTTCTTTCGCTGGTTCAGGTTCTGGATGTTTTACATCCTCCAGTTGGAGGACAGTAGGAGGCTGTCTGTTGTTCTATTGGAGCAATAATTCTAGGTTTGCTACATTTGGTCTCCATTAATAGTTTTACTAGTTGACAAACTTTTCCTCTTTTTTTCTTCCCTTTTCCCTTCTGTTTTATTTACATCATTAACTAATCTAGCTTACACCTTTTGCTCAGTACACGTCTCCTCATTTTCCTCTATTCAAAGCCTATCGGATCAGTTAATGATGGAATTTCCCTATCCTCCGCAAAAGTTCTTCCAAAAAATTCAAATGTACACCATCTTCTTTGTGACAGAAATTACTTATTCCAGTAACACATCAACTACTACAAAGCCGAAATATAAAATTCAGGCGGCGCTTTGACAATCCTTGAGCGTTATGCTGCCCAGAATGACGGTTTTTTAATCCAAATTATCAGAGGCGATGAAACGTTGATGACCTACGTTATGCTAAAATCTAACCAGCAATCCATGGAATGGCGGCATTCAACTTCACCCAAGAATTTCAAATTCAAACAGGCAATTTCAGCCAAAAAAATTATGTGTAAATATTTTACGACAGGAAGGGTGTGTTGCTTGGCAACTTTGTGCCTTGTAGCGAAAAGTATATTCTGAAAATTACTATGCATTCAAACCAATCCAAAATAAAAGGTGTTCTCCCCCCTCCTCCTCCCCCTCCACACGCACCCAATCCAACTCAAAATCTCATAGCATCGTTTGGGAACAACTTTATCACTCGCCATACAGCCCAGATATAGCGCAAGATGAACAGTGACCACCACCTGTTTGTAAATTTGAAGAAGCATCTTGGAGGTAAGCTCCATGATGACGATAACCTCAAAACGACCGTGAATCAGTGGTTATCAAATTTGGAGGCAGAGCCTTATGATAACGGCATACATAAATTAGCACTAAAACAAGAACGCAAAAATGTGTTTGGATTTTAGCTCCTGTAGCCGTCTATTAGACATGATGAGGGATACCAAATCTTTCGTTGCTTTAAGCTTTTGAAATTCTCATTTTCATGAGGAATGGTTAGTAGGCAAGTGCGCTTTCTTCAGAACACCTTCCTTTCTACGATTGTGTCTTGTTCAATTATCTCCATTCTTTGAAAAGGTTCTGAAGCCATTCAGTGTGCGTCTATAGTTACCATCTTTGCAGATATGTTTCTTTGCTGGGGTTGGCAACTTCTTATGTTGTGGTCAAGGCCGAGGGGAGGCGTTGTCTTCCATTTGGGCATAATGTATGGGGAGCTCCAGATTGTGGATTATTTTACTGTATACTTGTAGTAGCGGTTGGGATTGACTAATTTTGTTTTGGCTTTGTTGGAATCCCTTCTCGATAACATTAGTAAAGGTAAGGGCTTGATGGCAGAAGCTTTATGGGAACGGCATCCAGAGTTATGAGGTTTATTCTGCACTTCAACATCAGCACCAATTTATCCTAAAAAACAAACTAAGAATTGCTATGAAGATTATTGTGCTGACATAAAAATCTTGTTAATGGAGGCACTTCTTTGAAAGCAGATTAGACTAAATATAAATTTGTATTTATATCTTGTGTGGACTTCCTTATAGTTTACGTAATTACAAATTAACGTTAAATTTGTACCTATGTGTACATTAACAGCAATTAATTCACACCGAACGCTAACGGTGTAGCGATTTTACGACCAAATTTCAAATAATATGTAAATATGTATGTAAATAAAGCTATAACCATCAATAACTTGCAATCGCTGCTGCACACAATTTTATCGATAATGCAGCAAATTTTTATACACATACACATATTAAATTCGTTTTGTAATTTTCCAAATACGCATATATTTATTGTATAAATTCATATTTCTACGTCATATAGATTTCACGCCACACAAAATAACAAATTGGCTGCATTTTAGATAAAAAAAAAGAACAACCAATACATACCTGGATATGAGCGCAAATACACGCGAATACATTATAATTGCAGACCCTAAAAACATATTAAATTTCATAGATGATTGTTACTAGCAGGTTCAGGTATTGCTATTGCCAGCACAATTTTGTTTATAATAACAAGGTAACGCGTTCATATTCGGTATAGGCAGGAAGGAAGCAAGTGCTGATAACATCTAATAATCTATTCCCGAATCAACGTGTGCGTGAAAACAAATGAAAACAAAACCGTATAATTTCGGAATTGTTTTGTTCGTGAATAGGGTTTCGGTGTGTGTGTTTGTTTGTTTTATTTTTAGACGGATTCTTTTATTCATTTTGGTGCTAATGTTGAATGTTCGATTTTAATAGATTTGTAATATCTTCCCGGCTTTCTAACCCATTAAATTAGTATTAATTAACCTATTCTATATACATTTCCCTTCCCTGCACTCTATAGGTACCAATTAATCAAATTAGACACGGAAAATATGCAAAACAAGACGCAAACGAGCATCACCAACATCGCCTGCTTAAAATTCAAACATGATAACGCCGCCCAAATTTATACCGTAATATAAACGTCTATCTCGACGTGAATTTCAATTTCAAACGCGGCGAACTCCACTAATATTATCATTATTACAACCATACTACTGGCATAGTAGCTTCAAAAACGAAAACGGTGTCATCATCGCGAGCGACACCTAGCGAATAAATTCCCTGTAATTTATCGCACGTCACCGAATTAAGACGTTCATCCACGATTAAACGTTCTTTTAATCTAATTACAAGTGCATTTTAGGATGGTGTTTTATTTGGAGAGTTCCCTTTTAACGGCCACACAACTATCACGTGACAAATAGCTAGGTAGTCCGTCTTTTATAACGCGGGGAAAGTCCGGGATCGCGTTCCCTTAACGGCGGAATTATACCGAATTGATCGCGCTAGTATCTCACTGAAATATACAGCTCGGTAGTATTCGTATGGTTGGTAGTATCGATCGTATATTGTGGGTTTCCTGGTGTATGTATGTATGTTTGGCTAGTTTTAAGTTGAATGTTCGTAGGATTATTTAGAGAGCTTTTTTATTTTGAAAATTGAGCAAGATGACAGCATCCCAGACTCAGAAGATTTTACTTGAATGACTGGATGAAATTAAGTATTGAGGAGTTGTGTCCCCCAGCCACAATGGCATGAAAGGAAACTAGACGGCAGACCATCTGGGAAGGCAAGGCTCGTCAAGGTCATTCGTAGAGGGCTGGCCCTTCTTTCAATATTACCAAATCGCAAATTAAAAAGTTCATCAACGATGGATATACATATAACAAGTCTGAGGAATGGTCGTAAAGATCACCAGAACAAAGGCAGGCAAAAGAGTTCTTAAAGAAACAGAAGATGGCATAACTATAGCCCTGGCAGAAGATACTGTCTGGAGATTCTCTAAAGAGCAGATGATGGCCCATAAAGGCCTAGAAGGCAAAGTTAGAAGGCGCCTTCTAGGAAATGACGTGAAAGAGGTCCATGTCGCCATCCCCATCCTAGTCATTTGAATCATTGAGGGTGGGACGAGGTTTTTATAGCAAATTACGGAATTTTTGGACATACCATAAGAAGAACTCAACCAACACCGATTGTTCTATTTCCGTTCCATTAATTTCAATCCTATGTATGTATATATGTGCCTTTGTATTTAGATTGCCAATAGTATCTACTAAGTACTTCTGGTTTTCATCATCGTAAATTCCATTAAAGACTTGTCCCTCCTCTGGGCTTATGTGCCTCCTGGAATTCTTTTCGCAGTAAAATTTGCTGCCAGGCAACAACGCAATTCGTGCTTTCAACGGCACAAATCAGGTCATTTACTCTTGCAAGTCTCTTCCGCAATTCAAAATTTAAAATTTTAGAAGTTGGTCTATATTGCTCTAAGTAGTTGCCGTAGTTTTGAAAATCGAACCATGAATAGTTGAAAAATGTGAGAGAAAATAGAATATCTCTAGTCTTCTCTTTATTCTTCTAATTTAAATGTTGAGGATTACTTTACTATCCTTCTTTTTGCAAAAAATTGTTTTTTTTGTGATAATTCTTTGTTTAGTCTTGAGACTTTCAAATTTGCTTCATTCTTTTGCTGAATGAAAATCTCGGACTGAGAACTCGTCCTTACTTAGAGAATTAGAACTTTGTTTGAGTAAGTTTGTTGATACTCTAGGTTTTGCAATATTTCCAGTTTTTTTCCTACCTTTTCTTTACTAGTAAGTATTTTTTATGCTAGGTTTGGTGGTTGAATGGTTAGCATGCTCGCCCTTCAACCCTAGGGTCGGAAGATCACGCCCTGGCTGCGTCTGGTAACTGGATAAGAATTAGGAAACATGCCTTCTTCTCGGATAAGAAAACAAAACTGAAGATCCTATGTCAATAGGATGTTTGTCACATAAACTATCATTACTAGAAGTTGGAGCACCTTAAATCACCGTGAATAGTGGCCAAGATATCCTTATTTGCAGAACTTTCCGGCAAGCAAAGTATTTAGCCTTGAATCAGTAAAAACTCTCCACCAAAAAAGTTTAGACCTTAGGTTTAAGCTTTTTTGCTAGAGATTCTTCATGATGCATATTCATAAAATTATCTAACCAGAGCTGTACTCGGCTCTCCTAACTGTACCAACATATCTTCTTAAATCAATTCTTAATATTTTCCAATCAAATTACAACAAACTTCGCGCGGAATACCCTTGTTCTATGTCGTCTCGAGCTGCTTCTTCCATGAATTCTAGGATTGTGATAACCTTTCTACGCTCATTTATCTTCCAATTACCTTCAAAGCTTGCTACAATAAGACAGTTTTTTGGATTCTCTTGACGATATCCTGCCTGGATCAAGGTTGGCGAATATGGGATTCGAAGACCTTTTGATTTTCTGACGGTGCATTGACCTAGCATTAATCAAACGAACAATTGGCTGTAGCGTCTTCAGCTGAAAGCTGTTTTCAGCCCATTTGAGGCGACAATATCGGAGAAGGAAATAGTTTTATTAAAATAATTCATTTAATTTGGTGGGGCCGAACCGAAATAATAGATAACATAAAGCACATCATTCAAAAATGTTAAATAATAATAATAATAATAATAATAATAATATTTATTTGCCTAACAGAAAAACCATTTACAGGACAAAAATATAACAAGTACAGTGTTCAACTTAAACTAAAAATATAGTTAAATAAAATAGAAAAAAAAACAACTAAATGAAATAATAATAATAATAAAAATAAGAAATAGTACAGTTACAATAAGGAGACCGAAAAAACGTTCTGCACTGATCTCAAGAGAAAAAAAAAGCATGTAAAACTCATACATTAAATACATCACTGAAAGCGATATTAGCATTCACAACCATATGATAGAGTGGTGCTCGTTTCATTAAGTTGGATCGCGTAGTAGGAACGCGCAAACTGTCAGGATACCTGGTATCATACATAGAGACGCTGAAATGTAGCTGAGAAAGTAAAGACTGTGAATCCACTTTGCTCTTAATTAGGTTGATAAGAAATCGACCACTGGCAGCAGCTCTTCGGCATTGTAAGGAATCGAAGTTGTGGCGATTTAATAAGTCATCATAGTTTGAACCGCGTGCTGGATACACATGATCCATCCTATACGACACATATTTTAAAAATCTTTTTTGGATTCTCTCTAACGTAATCTGTTGAAAGTGATAGTAGGGGTACCAAATAATAGACGCGTACTCGAGCTTGGTGCGAACAAGAGTAGAAAATAAAATCTTCATGACATTGATATCAGAAAGTGATCTGCATGTACGAATTAGAAACCCCAAACACTTAGAAGAAGTATTCGCAATGTCTATGATGTGGTCCCCAAAGGACAGTTGTGAATCGAAAATTACCCCTAAATCTCGAATATGTGACTGCCTAGGTATCGGTATTTGGTTGACAGAGTAGGGATATGAAATGACAGTATTACATTTCATGTAGGATACTATAGCGCATTTGTTTATATTTAAATGGACACCATTCTGATTACACCAGCTATTAATAATATTAAGGTTCTTCTGAAGTATGACACAATCGGATATGGTGGAAATTTTAGAATAAATTTTAAGGTCATCGGCGTAAGCTGCAACATTACATTGCAATTTAGATAGTAAATCGTTAAAGATTACTTTTTAAAGAATTTAAATAAATATCTAAGAATATTATTAGAAACAGCATTACAGAAGATCTTCGGTATTTATTTAAGGTCTATACTACTATTACTTACGTAAACAAGATATTGTAACATTAAGAGCAGAGACAATTATCTTCTTGTATAGAGTCGATTCAACTCTCCACTTGCTAAAGCAACCTGATACCTCACAGCGAACATCGCGTATATCTGCAACGTAGTTACTGTTTTAGCCAAGTTAACTATGTGATTTGCTTCATGTGTTTAAGTGTAATATAGTCCTTTCGCGAACATAAACTTTTATATCTATATTTAGTCCTATTTGTCCGCGCATTGAAAACCCTGTAGCGAAAGCGTAAAGTTCAATGTATTTCCTCGTATATAATTTGCTGTTCTCCGTTCACGGTTATTTACGAAATTTTAAATTTAGGATTAATACATATATGTTGTTTCTTCTGTAATATATATCGCTTATATGCTATTATTTTTCTATTTTTATTTTTCATTAATAAATGTGTAATAAGTCTATAAAAAACTAGCGTATCCTACCGACTGCGCCACATTTCTGTTTCAATTTCTTTTTAATTATTTTAAAGAAATAATCCTGTTTTTTCTTTCTGTTCCATGTCCAGCGTCGAGGATGTCGTCGAGTCAAGTGTGTCGGCCGCATTTCCACGCCCCCCTCCCCTGGTTATCGGACGGTACGAAACCGTTAACGCATTCGGGACCGTGGGTCCCCTTCGGCGGTTCGGATCCGGACAAATCGCAATCGCCTTCTTCAGGTCCGACGCAACCGCACAACCTGTTCTCGTTCCCGCCGACGCCGCCCAAGGATAGCACGCCGGATTCAGTGGCGCCGAACGGGGGGGCGGAGTACCAGAGCGCAGTGGCGGCGGCGATGGGCGCCTTCATGCACGACAGTCCGCAGAGCTGCGCGCTGGACGTGAAGCCGTCGGCCGTGTCGGCGGCTGCGGCGGCGGCGGCCGCCGCTGCCGCTGCCAACAACAAACAACGCGAAGGTAGTGACTATGATGGAGGCACATCGGGCATGTTTAATGGTAACTTTGAAAGCTCGTACCACGGGTCGACGTACGGTGGTCACGGTATTCATGGGAATGCTTTTTCGCCTCACCATCATCAGGCCGCGAAACAGCATTTGGCGGGCGCCGGGCAAGGGGGGCAATCGCCAAATAAGCCACGAAACAAGTCGAGAACCAGTGCCGGTAAGGAGATGATGATGATGATGATAATGATGGGCATTCATTTTTTTGTTTGTTTATCTTTCCTTTTTTTCGCTTCTAATTTAGTTCTAATTTTTATTTGGGGTTTTGTTTTGTTGTTATTTTAATTTCATGCAGTGCAGTAATGTCCACGTTTTTTCGAAAATTAATACAATGCGGTGGATGGGGACATACACGAAAGAGTACCTACGTTCTCACTAACTGCCTCGTAATAATTATTTAATAACTTAGAGATATATTTTTGGACAATACTGCATATAAATTTTTATGTATTCTTCTCCATTTCCTATTTGATTTGTCTGCTTTGTATGCTTGGGTTTACATTACGTTTTTAACGATTAATTTCACTGCGATAATCTCTAAAATAAAAGATGTATATTCTTCTAACTTTTAGCTTAATTCATTTCAAATTTGTCAAGATATTTCAGTTATAAGCATATACGTTTTTTACTAGTTTTGTTTGAAATTCTGTTCCTCCTATTAAAACTTATTTTTCTTTAATATTTACTTCAATTTTTCAACTTTATTTTAAATGTAGCACTCACACTAATCTTCCGTATCGCTATTTAAATTTTATTTTACTTTTATTTTAATTGGGATGTCCACATATATATACTTACTTATTGGCTATTGTTTTTGAGCAGCAAGGCTTTTTTCTGGACACACACGCCGGATTTTGTGTTTTTTTGGTGTGCCACCACTGCAAGTTAATAAACTACGACAAAAATCGCGTAAATCGCCGAGTTACCGTTCCATAACTTGTAATATAAATTAAAATAGAAAGAAAGCAACAAACACGAATGGGATTACCGCTTTAATAGAGAACGTATAATTCCGTGATATCCGCATAATGAAACAATCGACAGCCGATGACGGTACGTTGTGTAGATCCTCTTTTGTTTCCAGCATGGCCTTCTTCGATATACGAACGATGATCATGTATGAGAAACGTTGTTACTTAGTTTTACTTAATAGAGGGGTATACCGTCGCTTGTTTCTAATTATACATCAAACTTGTTTCAATTGTTTTACACCCGCATACTGAATGAGGTTTGGGCTAGAATGGCGAACAATAACAGTTCAAGTGCGCTCCATAGCGGTAAGCTTGGTAAGGACACGATGTTGTGGTTTTGCGGTTGAAGTATAAGAGGAATTGTTTTAGAATTAATTAGGTCCTGGGGGTAATTAGATTTGATGATGCAGGATTGATTTTTTTTGCAATTTATGTAGTCATCCTGCAACTTACTGGGGTATATGCGCTAATTAGGCCCTTTTTAATATTTTTTACAATAACAGTTGAGGAATTGGAATCTAATACAAAAAAAACTGTTAAATGTGGGATGACCAATACTTTTTGAAGTCCATATAAGAAACTTGCAGTATGTAATACTTGTGGATATTTACATAGTATCACACTGGAGTCAGTGGCTTCAATCAGTAAAACCTCGCTGGAAATGTTTTCCATGTTGTTTGCTATGTAGTCAAAGCTTTCCTGAGCATTGGTTTTCTACAAATTAATCTTAGAAGAAAGTACATTTTCTGTATTGAAAATTCAGTGAAAAACGACGAAGAATGATATTCAGGAGGGTAGTGGCTCAGAGGTAGAGTAAATTCCTCACGAAGGCTCGCTCTAGTCTGATTTATGAGAAATAAGACATATGACCATATTGCTTAACCCTTTCGGTCACTATTGGTTTTGGTTCAGAGAAAAAATCTGGAACTGTGGTACTAGAAAATTTGATTTATTTACAATTGTAAAGGGTTACCAACCCCCGGGGGCCAGGGCTTAGCAGATGTCATCAATTGACGACACCGTGACTAAAGAGTAATAAAGTAACAAATACTTACGAACTTGCTTAAAACAATTACAACAACGAGGATTTTGGCACCTAGATGCAATTTTTTATTGTCGTGGACTGGCCAGGTGGTGTAGTTCATCATACCAATTTGTGAACTCAATCACTTCTTCAAACAGTTCGTCGCTTAAGTATTGAGAAAAAACACTTTCTAGCTCAACTACATCTTCCACTGTTTTCTCAAAGCAATGATGTTTGGATGTAGGCATTGGACCCCTTTCCGCCGACCAATCTTTTCTTTGGGAGTTAGTTCATTTTGCATCATGAACTCCTTCAATACGTCTTTTTTTTGCGTGTTGAAGCTGAATGTGAGGTGCTTGGGCCAGGCCGAAGTTCAGCAGGTACATCGTCCTCGATTTGTTTATTTTCCACAACTTCCTCAGATTTCTAGATTTGTTTATTTCTTTTTCAAAATTTTCGTCACTCGCAAGCAAAGACTCAGGTCCAGGGGCCTGATTCTCGAATCTTGAATGATGAATGTCGAATGCGACACAAGCCAAAAGTCGAATGAAATGTGCGTAGTCGTGCACATTTCATTCGACTTTCATCATTTGAGATTCGAGAATCGGGCCCCAGAGCGGTGGACTTTCATCGTCTTCACTCAGATCTTCAATTTCCGATAGATTTTCGGCCAACTATCTCCTCATATGTCTTTTTACTTCCTTTCAGCACCACAGTGCATTGTCGAGATTGCCAATAATATCTTCAATTGGATACACCATAATTAAATGGTATTTGAGGCTCTTCAGTTCCTATACTGGAAGTTAAAATACGGTGTCGTCAATCGACGACACTATGACCGAAAAGGTTAAATAGATGCCAACATTGCAGCAAATTTTATGTGATTGATTCAGAAATTATCAAGAAGATCAAGACGAATAGAAGAAAGTCAACTCAAGTGTTCTGGATATATGACCAAAATGAATTAAAAGAAGTTTAAGACACCAAGCAGATAGTTTTTAGGTTGACCACCACCTCCACCACCACCAAACATTTGACAGATTGTGAGGGGATGGCTGAAATTGATACTGTTAGTTCAATCTTGTTCTTTAAAGGCGATCTTTCGACCAACAAACAGATTTGTGAGTTGAAGTCTTTTGCGTGTTGCCGCAGAAAAAACTTGTAGTAAGCATACCATCAGTTTCTTTAGAAGGTTTCGTATACATATATTTAAAAGCTTCTCAAAATACTTACATGATAGCAGGCTCAAAGAAGAAACGGTTTATGCCAGTGCTACCACTGATTGAAGGTGATAAATTATTTTGGCATGCATTTGCAACTCATTTTCCTTTCTGGAAAAGTTTTCTGGTCTTTGGTCCTCGTGCAATATCCAAATATATTGTGATCTTAGCTTGAAAACGCTACAGTATTGGTCAAGGAAGCTACTTCTTATCAAAGAACAATAGATGTGGACGTAAATAGGTCTCTACCCACCGTTAGGAATTCAAATTCCATAAGTAAATGCTCAAACTAAGATCAAGTCACACTACTCATTAAATTGCTAAACGAAGTAGAAGAAAGCGAGAAGAAATTGTGGTGAAGATTTTCACCACAATAGAAGGATCTTATTTTGCTTCGCCAACTATGTCAATCATAAATTTATAATCTAATCACTCTATAACAGTTTTCGTGAAATTTCAAACTACATAAAAGCTTTAGAAGAGCATAATATAAATCTTATTTTTTGCACAAAATGTCCAGGTGTTTAAAGATTTGCCACAGTCTGACCACGACACAAACACCAAAGCAGTACATACATAAAAAGTATCAGAGAGCAAATAAAGCAGTTAATGCATTAGCGACCGATATCCGTTTCATTGTCCGATAATCTTCTTAGTCTGGAGATGGGTACCCCTGGGGATTTTAAAATGCAGCCAGTAATAACAGTTTCACGTATATTAAAGCGTTGTGTAACTGTGCACTTCCTCTATAGGACTTATTTTAATCCCAAATTGCAGGGATCTGCTGTTAAGTATTCCAATTCGCTCGTCTATTCACCGCTCAAGTGGATTGCTTGACATTTTTACGGATCGCTTACCGATGTTTGGTTAGAAAATTGTATTTGTACTGTGTGTGACCATCGTGTTTATTTAATTCTGCTTCAGTTATTCGGTAATCCAATTTAGTTAGAATTGCGTTTGTCCTGTTGCAGCAACTCCCGGTAAGTTTTTACCGTATTTAAACGGAAAAGTATTTTAGATTTCAGTTTGTTTTGCAATTTTAAAAAATATATTCTAGAGGAAGCACACAAATTCGACCAATTCATACAGGCATTAAACTAGCCCATTTCACCCTTGTAGCTTCACTTTCGAATATGTAACGGAGCCAATCTTGCGGAAAATTGATCGGTTCCGCTTATTTTAGGGGTACGAACGGGGGGAAGGAGAGTCGCGTTGCACGGAACCGGCCGCGTTTCAGAAACGAAATACCTCGAGGGCATACGTTTTAAATCGATTTGCTCGGTGGTTATCTCCCTTATTTAGCGATTAGTATAGACGAGAGGTAACCGATGCGCAACTGGTGTTCTAAAACAGTTTGTTGTTGTAGAGGAGGTTGCCGTTCGAAAAAGCCATTGCAGGTCGAACTCGTTTGATCAAGATGTGGACGTATGTAAGATTGTGGCGAAATTTTGTTGATTAAACAGAAAAAAAACAATAAACGATACAAGAAAAAGGGAAAGGAAAACCGTGAATACCGCGGACAAACGTGCGATCTCTAATGTGATTTGCATGCGAAAATCTCTGATGATGGTCGTAATGGGGAAACCTGTTATATTAGAGCTTTGTATGGTGTTAACAGGAGCATGTTGCATGTTGTAGGATATCGGTTTGGTTGTGTGATGCACTTGTGTGGTAGATTAGAAAGATTTTATCTATTTATAATGTGAACTTGTTAAAAAGGTTTATCTATACTCAAGAATAAAGGCAAAAACCATGCATTTTTCTGACAGTTTGGGTTGTAAAATTATTGGATTTAAAACTAGTTTTTTTAACCATGTTCTTTAGGTTTCAGTATTACCTCCACCAGATAGAGAAAAATGTGAAGGTCTTCCTCCTCCCCTTCCTCTTCAGAATTGGCACATTTTCAGTTACCTTACTTTAGTTTTAACATTTCAATGCACAATTTGTACCATATGTTCTTTTACTCTGATGGAGGTACCATCCTACCAATGGAAATATGTCATTTTAGTTCATGACTTCAATGATTAGTGACCATGCTTGAAGACTCTGCAGCGACTGATCTAGTCTTTTGATCGTATTTATCCAGCATCTGTAAGGTCATAGTGGTCTTCCTCCAATAGATAATCTTTCAAGCATTGCTACGATTGCAGTTTTACCAGTTCTTAATCTTTGATCTTTCTGCCTTCTCAGGATCGCGGCAGGCGGAGGCTGAGTCTGTTTTGTCTCACTTACATTCTTCCTTCCATAGTTGCTATCA
Source organism: Popillia japonica (assembly GCA_004785975.1). NCBI lineage: Eukaryota > Metazoa > Arthropoda > Insecta > Coleoptera > Scarabaeidae > Popillia > Popillia japonica. The sequence goes on along the minus strand of SMLS01071564.1, from coordinate 12,456 downwards.
TCTTTCTTATCTCTTTCCAGCACATTCCCTTTTTTCTGCTTCTTTTCATACTCTGTCTTTCCACGTTTTTCTGGGCCTTCCTTGCTTGTTTTTTGCTACTTCATTCTTTTTCGAAATTTACACCTCCTAAATTTCATTCAGGTTGCTCCAATTTTGGCAATCATTATTCTACAACTTTAGCTTCCAACCACTGTTGATGAAATAATTGAATCAAAATTTTGCCAAACGTTTCAGACTTTTTCCGCGTTGTTTCTAGATTGCCTAAGTTGTCTAAATTTAGGCACTAAACAGAAGAAAGTGAAGACCAACCTCAGGCAAACGAGCTTTCATTTTTATCAACTAACAACAAACTTGTAACAATCACTGGACTAAACTCCTTAAGTGACATTTCAAAAAACAAAGAAAGGAAACTCGAAAATTTGTGTCATTTCAATTCTTAATTATGATCTGTGCCCAATACATGTTTAAAGCTTTTAAAAGAATGTTCGGAAAAACTTCTATAGCCTGAATTTCTTTAATGATGGCTGACAGTTATTTTTTTCACTATACTATTTATTCAAATTCTGATTTCAAAAAATTTAGGACAATATTTGGAACAAAATCTTGAAAACCGGAGCTAACGCGATACTAAAGTATTCAGGTAATGATTGGTTTTACCTAACCAGAAAATGCTTCTTCTTCTTGATCTTAGACCTTTTTATCGTTAGATCTATAGCGGAAGGAGGAGGAGGTTGGATATTCTTTGTCTCGCCTGCATTTTCCTTTCCTTCCTTTTGTTCTCTCTTCCTTATTACGTCTGTCATTATCTTTTTCCCTAAAAATGTAGTCCTCATCCCATTCCCATTGCTCTTCAACTTGATCGATTCGTCCTCCATGTAGGCGTATTTTACGGATGGTATTTCCTCTTACATTCATGTTGTAGCACCTCTAAATTATACGGCAGTCTCTTTCTTAGTCACAAATCCAAATGACATTTCTGCATATTTCACCATTGCTCTATAAGATGAATAATGTAGAGCTGCTTTGGGAAAGAAACCGACATTAATTCATTCCTCCATTTTACTACCAAGACTAAGAGGTAAATTTGAAGACACTTCACTGAAATCCTCTTCAGATTTCCGTCCTCTGATTTATTTGATGGATAGAACTGGATATCATGCAGCCTTAATCATTGGAGCAAATCTTATGAACGCATCTCTCTCTTTTGGGAAGATCTTTTTTGAAAACATCAAATCAATCAAAGCATCAAATCCATGCGTCTGTATAAGACCTAAACGTAATAAATATTTGCATTTTGTGCAATTATTTGCAAACACGAATCAACTCAGATTTTTTTGGCTTAATGGTGCAATCTTCTAGGAAACTGTCATGTTACCATATTTTCCCCTAAGATATTTATCTCTAATCTTCAAAGTTTTTAACAAAACACCCATCACATAAAACTAACTTAATCCGAATTAAATTCAAACACAAACAGATCTAGATTATACTTAACCGCTAATAAACGCCAGCATACATTTATTTATCCACCTTGAATTATTATAATTGGTATTAGAGCTACCGCAGACGTAAGGACCACACATGCAGTCCGCCTGGGTTTTCTTAATTATGATGGCGTTTAAGAAACAAAACGTTGCCGTGGAATACGACAAAAATTACCTACATTCTGTCATTGTGCAGTTGAAATAAGTCGTAGTACCTGTTCACAGTTGCTTCAACTAATTTAATTCGCATTAGTTAAAGTGAAAATACACGTTTTGTAGAAGCAACAGATTAAGTAAGTTTCTACATACATACATAGATGTATGGGTTTTGTTATGCGCCACTAGATTATTTATACGATTAAAATTTAGTTGCAAATATAATCCTGTTTCCATACAAGTCCATCTTTGTAAATTGTAAATTCTAACTCGATTAAAACGAAAAGAGTAATTGAATATTGCAGTAATTATACGTTTGGAGGCGAAACAGATTTAATGTTATATATATATCGCTATTTATTATAATTCAAACATGATCGTTCAACCAGCAAAATGCTAATCTATATCTTCCACCTTATAGCACATATACTTCCTTTTATCATCTCAATTACTGGATTTTTTTTATAGTATAAAGTAATTACCTATTTAATAATTTATTATAAGAAGAAGAGAAACCAGCCAGTAGGTAATTATACGTAAATTATTTTTTGATTGATTTAAATCAAACGGCCATAACTCATCTCAATAAGCTGACAGAATGATGCATGGTGATTCAGGGCGTTCTATACAATGCTCTATATCTGTATATGCATTATCATATGTGTTGATGTGTGTGTGCGTGAGCAAAGCATGTTCGTTGTCGTCCTCTTTTTATCAATATAATTACGTTGCGTTATGTTAGATAATAGTATACAGGGTGTTCCTGGTTATAATGACAATTTATGTAAAAATTATTAAAAAAAAATATAATTAATAGTAATCAAATAATATCATAGGTTTCTGGTACCGTTTATCTTTATCTCTGATGGAGATAGCGTCCTCAAAGCAAATATATCATTTTAGTTTATGATTTTAATGTTGGTTTCAATCTACTTGGCAGATTAGTGACCAGGATGCTTGAAGACTTTTATTTTTTTGTCTTTCTAGAATTTATTGCTGCCCACACATAAATAGTCTTATGATCGTATTTATCCAGCAGATGTAAGGGCATAGTGGTCTTCCTCCTATAGATAATCTTTCAAGCATTGGTAGGACTTAATTGCAGTCTTACTAGAATGAAAGCAATCTTCTTCTTTTAAATCTTTGATCTTTCTGCCTTCTCAGGTGTAAATGGGTGAGGGTTGATTCTGTTTTGTCTCACTTGCATTCTTCCTTCCATAATTCCTATCATCTTTCTTATCTCTTTCCACCACATTCCCTTTTTTCTGCTTCTTTTCATACTCTGCCTTCCCACATTTTTTTGGACCTTCCTTATGTCTTTTTGCGACTTCCTTCTTTTTTGCAACTTAAACTTCTTAAATTTGATTCAGGTTGCTGTAATTTTGGTGATCATTATTCTACAACTCTAGCTTCCAACCACTATTGATGAAATAGTTGGATCAAAATTTTGCCAAACTTTTAAGAATTGTTCCGTTTTTTTGAAGATTCCTTAAGTTTTCTAAACTTAGGGAACCTCAGGCAAGCGAACCTTCATTCTCCTCAGCTACTTTATGAAACAAACTTGTAACAATCACTGGACTAAACTCCCTAACTGTCTTTTCATAAAACAAAGAAGGGAAGTTCGAAAATTTGTTTCTTTGTTAGGCTATAGTTTTGGCGGTCGACTTTTTTCTTGCACTTTTCTTCCACAACGCTCGGAGTTAAATCTCCTCCAAGATGACCATAACGATTAATTTACACCTATAGAAATAGTTTTGACATTCACTATAGCTAACAACACCTTTTCTGGAAGATGAATATGAAGTTAAATGATCTAAAAGCTTTTCTCTTTGTAGTGAGTACAGCTGCAGCTGTTTCCAAAGCTGTATTACTAATTGTAAGTATTTTGTGGACATAAATGAGTTTCGATGGGGTTACACCATAAGAAGCTTCAATCTTTGCTTCTGATTTGCTCATCCCTAATTCATGAGAAAATAAAACACCAACTTGTAGAAGATTTTTTTTTGTGAGAATGGCAATCGTAAGAATTTCATGAGTGATTGATTCCCCACCAAAAATTTCTGTGATAGTTACGGTTTATGTAACCTTTATTTATTACTCTGTTCAATCTTCTTGACTGTGCTTGGTATTGATATTTCTTTACAAATTTATGGATGCATTCCCCCTCCCCCTCCCCCCTCTTGGTTCTGCTCCTATGCCACGTTCGACGAATTTGGTCTAAATTTCTTTAGTGTTTCCATAAAAGCAATTGAGTGCATAATGATTGTAACTATGATAGAACCATTTTAGAAGATTATGGTAAAAATATCCATAATTGGACGCATTTTTTAAAATATTATCAGGAAATTCCTAGTCAGCAGTTCAAACGTCATAAATATAGTAACATTGCCTCCAAAATTTCCACATGGGTACGTAAATTGTCTTTGGTTGCTGGCTTCTTCTTAAGTTGATGAGTACATATGCTTAAAGTTCAGATATGGACTTCTAGACCACCCCATCATCGGTTGAATTGGTCTAAGATTTTTGTAGCTAAACTGCTATTAGCAAAGCACAATAACTGCAATTTTCCTGATTTATTTTATCTTGTGGTCAATAAAATAGCTTGACGTTTTTTGTGCAGTATACCATTTTGGCTACTTTGGCTTTTTTGCAGAGTTTTAGACGAGTCGTCTTCTATAATTGTCATAAACGTTTACTCATGCCTTCATGATTAGTTTACTGGTAGGTTGGTAATTCGTGATAACACAACATGATAAATTCGATTCTGGGTATTTCAATTTTTTTTCTAATCTAGTTCTAATTTTGCCCATTTTCTCATTTTCCTCTTCAGTGTTTATTAAATTTCACCCACCAGCATATCAATTCCACATCAAACTTGCGGGAGCCAATTACTATAAATAGTTGTGCATTTAAGAAGATCTTCCTAAGCTTAATTTGATTTTGCTGAAGATCACGTCTCTAATTACAAAAAATCTTAGCAGATGAGCAAACCAGCTTTAGACAGAGAAACCCGCCACTAACTATTATAATTTGCTTCAAAGGGAGCAATAGAATTTTAGATCTTTTTGATTGGACTGGCTCAGTTGGAAGTCAAAACAATTCTTCATATTTCTATTTGGATTGTTGCAAATCGAAGTGAATCTCCCACAAAACTTATCAAGGCTAATTATACAAATTTATGGGTATTTAAGAAGCTGTTATACTTCTCAAAATTGTCATTATCATAAAACACCCTGTATATTATACATATTGCATAGGAAATCAAATTTAAATGCACCCCTTTGTACCTCACAGAAGGGAAGCGTTGCGAAACACAATCAATTCCCTTCTTTGGTACAAGTCTTGATTATAGATCATTACTGTTATTCTTATTATATCATACGATGTCCTATAGTTATGTCTATGTATGTATATACACGTACTTGTCATTGTAGCCGAACCGAATTCTAACATATGCCTTTTTTCTGTTTTTCCTGTCACATCTAGAGGGTAGAGAGTGCGTGAATTGTGGAGCTACCAGCACGCCCCTTTGGCGCAGGGACGGAACGGGACACTACCTCTGTAACGCTTGCGGACTGTACTATAAAATGAACGGGCAGAATAGGCCTCTTATTAAACCTAAAAGAAGACTGGTAAGTTATTGTTTCTTTCCTCTCTTATGTAGATTGTAGTTTATATAAAATTATTTCCTGATATAATTTATTTTTAAATTCGCCGGGGTTGTTACCCTCTAATTCACACTTGCTGTGTCGTACGCGAACATATGTTGGATATTATGCAAATATGTCTCGCGTATCTACCCTACGTCGAAACCACCACTGTCTTATTATCTCCTTAAATATTTAAAACGTAAGTAGCACCTTTCAGTTCGGTTATTGATGAGTTTTCACCGTCGACTGGGTGTCGAGTGCCTACGGGCCTTTCTACCGCTGCGTACATACATGTTACATATGTGTCTGGTTCCCGACTACCATACAGTGAACGGTAACAGTAAATCTACGTCCGCAAAGCAAGGGTACCTGTCCTGGATGTCCAGGATTTATGTTTCACCAATAATTCAATTTTAAGTACGTGCTGCGGGTCGTTGCGTACGCGTTTACGTTATAACATTAATAAGAAATTGGATTTGTGTAGCGAATCCAATGCGATTATCTCTTAGTGATGGTAGTGTGCGTAGAATTGGCATAACTAAAATAACGATTAAGGATTTTGAATTAATGTTTGAAGTGAGTGAAAGTGAAAGTAAAGTTTAGATTAGATCTTTCACACCGCGAGTTCGTGTAAAGTCTTTTAAATCTCCGATTTCGTGCAATTGCGGGCTATATTCTACAAATTATACCCAAATTTTCAAAGATTTGATTGTAGCTTTCTAATGAGGTGACCTTGAAACTGAAAAAAGCACGAAACATCTCCGGAAGATTGGCTGTTCGGGTTAGAAATACAAGAAATTTTTCGTTAGAAGGCACACGTCATCGCTCTACACCCAAGGCGGTTTAACCCATGAGCCACACACACAGAAAGGCTTTCAACGACAGATCATAAATGCATTCATGGAAATCTACAAACATTTCGGAGATTCCAAGATGTGCCCAAAACTACAGGTCCATCAGGTTTATATTATTGCCTACAGAAACCCCTGAGGAGATGCATTGATTGCCATTAGAAGCCCAAGCTCACTAATAGTAGTGGTAATGCATTAACTAGGCGGGAAATCTGGTACCAGGATTTCATTTTCAAAATAGTCATCAAGTTGATAGTCTCACATTCTTTTTGAACAGAATTCTGTCTTCACACAAAATCTTCCATGTCATACGTGAGTTTTTCTGGCAATATATGTCGAGGTATTAACGTTCCTTGTTGACTGATTTGGCGTCGAATACAGAGGGGCGTGGGAATGTCTTAGGAAATGGAAGGTAAGACTCAATGGCAAGCTTGACCATTCAAACTTACCATGGAACAAATGATTTTTCAACAGAATTGAATTGCATCTCAATTCAGTAAATTTATTTGTGCCGAAAGATCTGTTGCTTTAATTTTTTTGCATATTCAACAAGCTTTTTATCCAAATTAAGATACTTTTCTATTTTGCCTTCTTGCTGTCTAATTTGGCGTTGGATGCAGAGTAGCTTGACCAGTGACTTATTAGATTATAAGATATCATATTATATATCATATAATATCATTATAAGATTATCATGGAGCAACCGATCTTCAAGAAGCACTTCAATGGAATGAATGTCAAATTTCTTCTGTTTCGTTGCATAATTCCCAAGCTCTTCATCAAAGCAAGATACCTCCTTTCCAATTTTCGTTTTTCTTTCTGACCCAAATTTATGGTAACTCAAACATATCCACAATTACAATGAAAGTTTGGTGGTTCACCTTAAAAATGCGATTTTTTTTTCATTTGGGAGATACATAGAAAGAACTACCTATATATATATACGACCAATAGTTAATCTGGGAACTACATAGAAGGTTAATAAACGCCAGCATCATCGCATAACTGGGATTTTTCAGACGTGATGGAGATCTCAAATACGGTGCAAAGTTGAGAGGTAATTCGAGAGTTAATTCAAATTAATTTAAAGAATTGAACTCCAAGAAGGGTTTATTTCTTAATTACCAATTGTGCAGACTTACTAAGATTAATTGAGATTTCCCAGCGAGAAGACAAATTTTTGGCATAGCCAAGTTAAATATCGCTAGCGCTTCTAATGCACTCCTGGTTCCAGGATGTTATTTTCAATAGATCTCAGTTTTTCATTCATCAACAAGAATTAAAAAATAAAGTGAATTATGCTAATTTTTCTACTGGAATCGAACCTCTTTCTCATACGATCTTCCATGTCATTCGAATGTCCACTTGGCCATATATGGTCTTGGTCTTTACTTCTGTTCAGAGTTAGCTCCTCCAAATTGTGGTTTCGATCTACTGGACAAAGTTGCTTCGTCCTGTTCAATCTGTTGATGCTTCCTTTTTCCGTTCCGATGACTTGCTTATACTATATATGTATATGATAATTAACTGCAGCCGTCACTAATATCCTCAAAATGCACGGCCATTTTAAGTTAAGACAAATCAAATAGGATTTTAGGAAGCATTTTTGTCCAGGCCCACTTTCTGGAAGATTAATTAATTTCCATCAGAGGAAAACCATTCAAGGTTTGATTAGCTATACCATATATTACGTCTGTGTTGGTGTAGTCAGTCTTCCAAGAAATTGTATTTGTCCATTTTCTATGTTTAAAGCTTAACTTAACAACCATGACATCTCCATAGAATTAAACTGAAGTAGCATTAAGCTGTCCCTATTAAACAGCAATCCTATTTTGTGACACCATTCAAGCCTTGTGAAGTGATATACAACCTATAAATTAGTCACCAGTTACTTAAAACATCTCTACATAACATGTTTGCACCTTCAATCAGATTCCACGACTCCTAAAACTTGCACAAGTCCAACATTTGTGTATAGGTACATACATACACATAAAACAAACATATCACGGTTATATGCAGAGCACACCATTTATCATCATTTCGACCTGATTTCTTCGAGCTCTTGCCCAAGATATACTTGCTATATATACGTATACACAATCATAATTAATAGATATGAACTCGACTGGTAAGTCTGCTTTCACGTATATATGTATATATATAAATATTTTTTCTGCCCTATCGACTAGCAGATACATATTTTAAAATTGAATGTAGTACATACATCGAATTGTGTTATCATTTTCTGCTTCTTCGAACCTGAACGACACCGTCCGAATTAACACCGAAAAATCTTGATCGATTCGGTAATATCTCGTCTAGCGTTGCACGCCTGTCAGACTAATTGTAAGAAGTGAATATGGAAAAAATGTCGACGGATCGCCCGGGGCCAATTAAAGTCATATGGGGGTCGGGTTAAATCATTCGTAACCGTATATCGGAACATTTTAACTTCACTCATGCGAATTAATTACGATATTAACAGGAAATCATAATTTAATGTGAACGCGGCAGGGGGATATTTAGAAATGTGCCTACCAGATATGTAAGTGTATTATGCTTATGTCGCAATTTAATGCGAATGATTTTCTGAAGTGTAATAAATAAGGTTTGATTGGAGAAAAATGTGATATATTGCTTAATTTGTTTGTAAGAAGTTGATCTACAAAGGTACCGATATGGAATGTTTAAAATGACGCAGTCTTTTAAGTAAAGTGATATTTTAAGTGTTATTCTGTAAAATTTCAAAGTGGGAAATTTCCTTATAGCCTTCATATATCTATCAACCAATACATTCTCAAAAAAGGCAAATATTGCTGCTTCTCCAATTTGCAAACTTCTGTAATGTTTGCTTTACATATTGCTCCATTTGTTAAACTTGACACATTAGTGTGCATGTTTTGCACTAGCCATGAGGTTCGGAAAATATCACTCAGCTAGTGTAGAATCACCAAAACTGCCAGCCAAACCATATCCTTGAAAGCGGTCGATTTAGCAGCCAAAAATCTTGCCATCTTGTCCATAAACCCTCCATAAATTTCATTGAAATCGGTCACCACCACTTGCCTGTGTTTCCTTGTAAGATTAATTTCAGGTTATCCTCCATTCTGGGTTTAGAGTGTGATGTACTGTTGACCAACTTTCAGACATTTTTTAAATAACTAAATATCTGACCTGAAGATTTAACTAATCTTGCACTTCTAGATTTGGGGGGAGAGAAGAGTAAGGGGAGGGATGGAGAGGAGGGGGGGGGGGCGAAATATCAAAGAAGTATTCACTTTATTGTGAAGAATTTGCTATTCCATTCTTGAAACTTTTTACCTCTTCAACATTTTACTAGAACCACTTGGTTGGTATTCTGCTCTTTCCATCCTTATAAAGAATTACTTTAGAATTTGTTTATAAGACGGTGATTTAGGACCAATAATCTGATTTTTAAAATGATCAAAACGAAGCCAATCTTCGGGCTCTATGTGAAGTTTTTCGAAATGAAGGTTTCAGGTTGTTCTAAAGTGGTTTAAAATGAGCTCAACTTCAAGATTTTAAAATCAAAATTTGAACAGCTGACAATATATTGTAAACGATTCTTTCTTGTAAATAGAAAATAATTCAAAGTTGTTCCAAACATTTTTACAAGTTGTAACCTAAGCTTGCTTTTAATACATTCATCATGAAAAACTCAACAATTTCATATATGAACCTATGCTTTTGGTGAGGTGTGTACAGAAAATTTTTACTTGTTCGCAATGATGTTCATCAGCTTATCAGAAGATTTCAAAAAGGACCGTTTCTAAAGCTTTCTGAAGTCCTTCATTCTAGTTCTTCTTGTGTTGGCTATGCAATTAGCTAACAGAAGGTCGGACAAAAATTTAACTAGACACAACCTCCGAATCGAAATTGTGAAAGCTCAGGTTTAAGAAAGAAAGTAGTGTTTCTAAATTAAATAATTTATGAAATAATTCATTCCCCAACCACACTTCTGGGCAAAATTGATTGATGCGTCTGCAAAATCCAGCACATCCACATATAAAAATTTCTTTATGTTAACTAGAGCTTGCTTATCCAAAATTGCTTATGCTGCTGTTTTTTTTTACATATTGTGGAAGCTGACCTTTGGTTTTTACGAATTCCCCAACAATTTCGTTAAACTAGCTTCGTTTTAACTAGGGTTGGTTATCTATTTGGCTTGGTGAATGGCAGAGAAGGATGGCAAAAGCAATTCATACTTAAATACTTCGATTAAATAGGATTAGCCACCTGTTAGGCTTGGTAATAGGTTTTGAGGGATGTTTTCTAAAGAATTATTTACACTAAAGAAATCCTTAAGTAACTCAAAAAAAAAATTGCCCTTTCCTTTCGTCTGTCTTCTTTGAAAAGTCTAACTGATCTGCTAAACTGTGGAGGTGCTCCATCTTGTTCCAAATAAATGTCCAAATTTAGAAAAAGTATAATTTTTAGAGGAACATTCTTCTTTATCCAACAATTTATAATCGAAGCAAGAGAATTGAAAGTATTTATGGCAAATAAAAATTATGGATGCTAAAGTAGGTGCCCACTTTTGAACATCATTGTATATGAATACATATACAGGCTGTTTCAAAGTAACTCGGCACTATTGCTAATTTTGTTATTATTAAAGCTATGAGTTTGGTTAAATTAGCCAAGAAGCAGTGTTTTCATTGCTGATTACGATGTTGACCTTTAAAACATAATCGAACATCGCGTTTTTTGAGATATTTGAAAAAAAAAAATTTTTTCGATGGAACAGCGTGTATATTTTTAGTTTTAATGAAAGGCAAAAGTATTCTTAACAAACATCATTATACACTCATAACAAAATACTTAAGATAACGTACATATTAACATTTTGTGATTTTGTCAAGCTGGCCATGACTAAGGCATAGTGATGTTTCTTTGACAGTTATTCATAGAATATGAAGAAAACATAAGTTTATTCCATATAAGTACAGTCCTACTCAAACGGTATGGATTGATTGATAGTGAAGTTATTGGTCGTTTGTTTTATCGTGGATCGCTTACAGGAGTAAGATACATCTACCTTATGGTAGAAGTTTTGGAAGATTTCATAGATAACATAAACTTAGAAAACAGTCGAATTACTCACTTTCAGCAAGATGGAGCCCCTGCTCATAATTTTCGTGAGGTTGGTGCAGTTATGCAACGACGATTCGTGTATGGATAAATTTAATAGACGGTAGAAGCATTTCGGAAGCTACAAACAGTGTTCATAAACGTGCTTTAACGTGCATTCAACAAAATGGAGGTATTTTTGAACATTTAATATAAATTTACAGATGTAAATAAATGATTTATTGAAAGTCATGACCAGCTTGACAAAATCACAAAAATGTTAATATGTACGTTATCTTAAGTATTTTGTTATTAGAGTGTATAATGATGTTTGTTAAGAATACTTTTGCCTTTCATTTAAACTAAAAATATACACGGTGTTCCATTAAAAAAAAAAAAATTAATATCTCGAAAACGCGATGTTCGATTATGTTTTAAAGGTCAAAATCATAATCAGCAATGAAAACACTGCTTCTTTGCTAATTTAACCAAACTCATAGCTTTAATAATAACAAAGTTAGCAATAGTGCCGAGTTACTTTGAAACAGCGTGTATATAGGCCTTTGTATCATTAAAGCCACCAGCACAAATTCCTGGGATTTTGTTAAATGAACTTCAATTACGTATTTTGTTTATTAATTGAGTCTAGGTGTGAAAAAGTTCTTAAAACATTTTGACATTTAAAGGTGTGTTTGTTGTTTCTAGAGTAATTTGTGCTAAAAGAATTTTAAATCCAAACCATCACTCTACGAAAGTATCATTCGTTACTGTATATCATACAGTAAAACCGTATATTCTATTCTAATTTTATCCATCTTAGTACGTATTTCGGTAAATATCAACCTATACAGGTATGTTGCTTTATATCTAATAATTTAAATGATGCAATTCACGTGGGCTGGGTTCACGTTTTTGTTGTTGCTCTTGTTGATATAACCCAATTTTTTTCACGCCGATCGCCCGCCGCTGTTTTGTTATAGCATGAAATTCGATATCGCGTGAAATGGTGGCGTTTTACAGGAGAGAATTATAATAAAAAAAAAACTAAATTTGTCACGCTGCTTTAACGATGACGAAAAAAAAATGTATTAATCGCGGACAGTGAAACCGCCTAGGAAAAAAAATGCATACAATAGAGCTTTGATATAACAGAGCTCTGCCCAAATATTTTCGACTTAAAAAAAATTAATTAGAATAAATTTAAATTCAAACTCGTTTTAT
>ML219146.1:5161-53074 GCA_004785975.1 Popillia japonica | reverse complement strand
TGCCATTAGTCTGTGGGTGAAATTTGGCGTGGGAGCTAACAAAGATAGGAAAATTTTCTATAATTGTGCAGAGTTGCCAAGTGACGCCATGGTTCAGAAATTCAACCTAGATATGAAATATCAGGTAAAAATACCAGGTAAGATGGACTGGGAGAGAAGTCCCACAGTAAGAGCAAACTCGAACTGGTATACAGACGGTTCCAAAACGGAATCCGCCATAGGAGACGGTATATATGGAAGGATGCCTAGAACGTTGTGTTCGACACTGAGTAGCAGCAATTCATCACTACATTGGAGATGTAGAAGGATGGACCGAGCTTGTAAATGAGTCGCTATTTTCTTGGACAGCCAAGCAACACTTAAAGCGACTAATTCCGCAAGTGTTGACTTTAAGACTGGTTAGAGACTGCTTAAGCACCTTAAATGAGGTGGGTTCCCAAACTAAATTTGGTCTGGGTTTCCCACCATAAGAACGTGAAGAGAACTGAGACAGCAGACGATCTGACCAGACAAGGTTCATCGAGGCCATTCGTTCCGGATGGTCCTTCCTTCGGCACCACCAAATTATATATCAAAAACTTCACCAGCAGAAAGAGTGGAACAGAGGACTGAATTTACTAGAGTCCTACCGCGTAAAGACAGGAAGATTGTCAAAATAATAGTGGGACTTCTAACCGGTCATTGCAGACTAAAGAGGCATATGTTTAACATAGGCCTAATAGAGGATGCTATCTGCAGATTCTGCAAGCAGGAAAATCCCCAGTTCATGTGCTGTGCCATTGCGAAAGCCTGACGAGGTTTGTAGTACCGGGTGTAGAAAAATCCACCCAGTCACTCTCAAGGACGATTAGTCTTATAAAAAACGCAAGGTTAGAAAGCGCTTTCTAATATTAAGGAGGATCACAATAGATCTGGAAAGGTCGCGGTGAAAGAGGTCCCTAGGACCACCTCAATCTTAATCCAATTATGTAGTACAGTAGAGTGCGAACTGTAAAACACAACAACACATTAATGGCCCACCAAGTAGATACCACATATGTATCATGGACAGATAGAATGTCCGGGTATACGGAGTGCATGTTGCGCTCCTGATACAATATCGATTGTGCCGTCAAGTGAATTGTATCAGGAGCGCAGCTTGCACTCCTTACACCCGGACATTCTATCTGTCCATGACTGTACATATACGTATGTATACAAATTTAATTGTCAATATTTCGTTCTATGCATAGCTGATACAAAAATTATTGTCTTAATTCTATTCTCAAATTTTCACTATTTAATTTAAATAAATAAACTAGTTGTTTGTTTGAAAATAAACCGACTTAACGTTCCAAATCCGGTGATAGTTCCTAAAATTGGCCACCATATTAATTTACCAAGTTTTATATTTTTAAATAAACTACACACAGATTTGAAAATAGAATTGAATATTATTAATCTATATTATGGTTCGAAGTGACTTTACTAACAAGTACCTAGGTACACAATTATATTGAAAATATTTCAACTAAATTTATCGCGCCAATGAACACCAAGCAATGTCTAAAGCTTAACTATTTAAACTATAAATTAATTTGTACAATTTTATATAGTCACTAAACTAATTTAAATAGTTAGTAATAGGTTTTATTCTCCTGACATTTGCATTTAATTAAAGTTTTAAATATTAATATCAGTTGCTCCGCTTTAGCTATCGCATTATTTAATATTATTTGTGTCAATTTTTTTAAATTAAGTTTCCGTTAAAAACTAGAATTGAATTATTAAAAATTAGGTTAGGATAACATATTAAGAATTATTTCCAATTATTTATATTTATTATTATTAATTATTATATTGGAGGTATTCTCTTGCATATATCTATTCAGCCAATGTATCCATTTTTCTATCACTCTAAAGTAGCATTACGTCTACTACAAAAAAAAGTTGATTTTGTTTTACGAATTGAGTTAGCAGTTAAAAGAAATCTAGAGGTACAGACAACCCAATTAAAGTTTTATTAATTTTATTAATATTTCACAACGTTTCAAGTGAATACACTATCTGACAATCCATACTTCGTTAAATTTACACAGAATTGAATTAGATTCTGTAGGAAAACTATTATATTATCATATTCTAAAAGTTTCACATTTTCATATTGAAAAGTGGAGAATCCAAACAAACAAAGTGCTGTTGTATCTCTTAACCTACGTCAACACCATAACGATCTATGCAAATTCAATATAAATATACAAGAAAAGAGATAGATAAGCGATTTACGGCAGACTACCCACTACCCTTCATATCGAAAGCAAGAAGTGTAACGCGAAAAACTTTAGATAGACAAGAAAGTAGCTAAACTCGAAAAACGACATTTGCCAAAAGAAGATGGATTACTTTTATACACACGACGGAAATCATATCTTCCAAGACAATATTGAATATGCAAATTAGATGTTTGTTTATGGGGGGTACGCATTTCACTTACGAAAGCAAAAATATTTGGTTAGTGCATGCGAGGAAAAAAGTGATTTAAAAAAGTCGTTAGGTATTTAAGCGCAGACATGTACATAGGATATGATACAAATTAATGATCATCATGCTGGAATCTTTTGCTGCCAATACGAAGCGGATACATAATGTAATACTTGTTTGTACATAAATTGGTATTGCTGCGTCTGAATATGGCACGGTATTGTTCCAAAATTCCACTGTAGCTGTCATTTATGTTTTGAGCCCAGAAAGTTCGTCGAAGCAGTAGTCAAAACAGTGCAAATTGGAGGCAAAAAAAACTCTCTATTCTGTGTGATATGGTGGGAATTTGTCATGAACTTTCAAATGCAAGACTTTATTACGAAGGCATGCATCAGTAATTCCAAAAATTAATAAACATGAAAAAAAGTATCTTAGTGAAAATTTTATTTTGCGAACAATTCTGCGTTTCTTATTTTGTTTGATGCACTAACAATAAGTAAGAAACTGTAATTTTACGTTTTATTTTTGGCTATTCAATACCTTAAATTTAGTATGTACGCTGTATTAGCAATCAACGCATTTCACTCTTGATAACTGGTAGCATTAGAAAAACACTCTATTACAACAATGTGGATGTGGATTCTTCAGTAAGTAACGCAATGGACTACTTTTAAGGACCCCAATCAGCATGTTGCTGTGCAAATTACAAACACTGTTACCGAAAAACTCCTGTAAAAACACTACACTAAATTCATTGCAACTGACACAACCCTTATACGCTGGTCTCGTATGCGTGAATTTCACTCTAAACCAGTTCTAACAAACCTAATATCCTAACATGCAGACTAACTATACGAGCATTAATCTGGATACCCAGCGTACGTTTCAACTACTTCTAGCATTCAACTAATCAAATGAAACAATTCACAATTATTTTTCTTTTTATTAAAAGAATGCTTTCAACGACTTTAGAACATACAAAAAGTACTACGTTCAACAGCGCTTCAAGCTCGCATATTCCCTTTTCAATTTGTACTTTTAAATATTTCGCGATCCAATAAGGGTAAAGACAAGTTCAGGAGCGAGAATTCTTTTCCTTTACAATAAGAATAGGAAGGTTTCGGCGAGGACAGCGGCGAGATTAAATTTTGTAGTCGATATATATCTTGGCGATTAGAAAGGCAAGTTAAGCAAAAATAAACGATAGAGTGCAAGGCGTATTTTAATTTCTCCCACGTTCTAGAAGTGTTTTATGGCCAGTTTGAGACTTGCGCCTGTTAAATACGTAGAAAATTATAAATATGTAATTAATTGGAACATTAATTTTTAAAGATGTAGCTTAGAGGAAAACACGTACAACATGACGAGGCACTAAATCATTTTATTGATTATTTAGGAAATAATGTTGATCTGAAAGCCATGGTATTGATCTTGATTAGTTCAAAAGTAACCTTTTTTGTATTATGTAGCATCTCTGGCAAAATAATTGCAAATCGCGGCAAAAGAATTGTCACATTCGATATTCTATTGAGACACTACAATTTAGTTGACAGATAATTTATCTTTCTTCCAATCACTACCGGAAAAACAACCGTTAATCGTTGCTGATTAATAATGACTACAGGTTTGTGTGGAACGTGTATGTGGTTAAAAGGAAGTTGAATATTACAACCTCTACAGACAATATTCTAGACATACATACATATATAAAAGAAGATAATTTCCTAATTTTAACCAAGTAATAACACACACATATACAAACAACGCCCAAATTTAATCAAACGAATCAGTAACAAATCAGGAACAACACAATAAAACCAACCCAAGAACACAACATGAATACATTTTAGCAGCAATTACACTAAAAGAGATATACCTTAGTATGAGCCTATCACATCGATGCTCATATGAACGTCAAACACTTCCAACGATTTGATAGACCCCCTGCAGGAGTTTCTGGTGTCATTGGAACTATGCCATTACTGCACCTATTTAGAAGGAATCCCAATGTCAAATAAGAAGCGATAGATAGGAACAAATGCAGTAATAAATAATATTTTAGCGTGAAGAAAGGTTTGAGGCAAGGTGACCGGCTGTCAATTATCCTATTCAATCTGGTTCAGGAAGTGGTTTTGAGGGAAAGTGGTACAAATACCAAGGGATTAGTGTATGGTAGCAGGCACCAATGTCTGGCTTATGCTGATGATATTGTGCTGTGCAGATCCAAAGGAGAAGTAGTAAAGATCTTCAAGTTACTGGAAGGAAAAGCGATGGAATATGGCCTAACAATAAACGAGACCAAAACGAAATACATGGTGATGAGGGATACCATCAAGGGACAGCTCGCGGATCTGGTCTTTGAATGTGGAAACCGAGTCTATAATATAGAGAAGACGGAACAGACCGAATGCCTGGGAGTGACGGTGACATATAAAGGAGACGGAGAAAAGGAACTAGAGAAACGACTAATAAAAGGAAGTAAAGCTGCAGGAATGTTTTCAACGATGCTGACGTCCAAAAACATCTCAAGAGCAGCAAAGCTAAGTGTGTATCAGACTGTACTGACGCCTACAGTTACCTATGTGTGTGAGACGTGGACGCTTACAAAGAAAGAGGAGACGAAGCTAGAGGTTTGGGAACGTAAAGTTTTGAGAAAGATTCGAGAGATTTGAGTTGGTGACGAGTGTAAAAGAAGAACAAACAAAGAAATAGAGGAGCTATACAAGAAACCCAACATTGTTCAGGTAGTGAAAATGCAGAGAGCTAGATGGTTCGGACACATAGCGAGGATGTCTGACAAGAGATGGGTGAAACGTATATTAAAGGGGCAGCGGGAAGAAAGAGAAGAAGAGGCCGTCCAAAGAAAAATGGCTGGAAGAAGTGAAGAAGGATCTAAGAGAAGTAGAAGTCAGGGATTGGAAGCAGAAAGCCTTGGATCGAAGAACGTGGCAAAGAAGAGTGAAAGATCTCGCAGCCAGGAGCCACGCAGGCCTATAGCGCTTTCATATATATATTGACGATAATTACAATGCTGCTTTCTAATGCCGATACTTCGCTTCATACTAGTGAACACATTCTGTAATATTTCTGGCCCAGTATCATTTACAGCTTTCCTAATTGTATTTTGCAATTCTTCTAATGTATGGTTAGAATAAACCTAAATAACCAAACATGAAATTGTCCAAAGAAGTCAAATCTGCAACTATATTGCAACTAATCATCGTGCAGTTGTTCAGTAAAAGGATTCAGAATCAAATTTGCAAATCCGTGAAAAGCTTTATTAATTTAAAAGCGTATATAGTTACATTGTACAAATTTACTGTGATTTCTTCATCGCTTACCAACAACAAATATGCAACAGCAGAAAAGTGGCAATAAGAAAAGCCTTTCTGGTAATGAAGCAGTAATATAACAAACTAAATAGACGTAAACGAAGTTGCACAAAATGAAAATATACAGAGGAACGCTATTGATTATTTACGGTATAGTTTGTAGAAGCGCCAACTTTCAAACGTAAAAAAGCGCGGGCGATTCAAACACCTTTCAATCATTGCACGCAGTGCAACAAACGGCAATTGAATTACATCTGTTGTGTCAACAATAAAAACAAACAACGTCCCTCAAGGCCAGCTGTGACGGTAGCACACACATATGTGCAGGGAAAAATAAAATTAGAAAAAACGTGATGGTTATAATCTTAACAGACAGCAAAGTAAATGTCTGTCCGCAACAACGACACAAATCGAACTAACAATTGTGACCTCAGTAATGACAGGTCATTGACCTTTTAGGTGAGAGAATAATTATTCATACATATATGTATTATACATACATACATATGTATATCGGGTGGTATATACAGTAACATATCTATATACAGATTCTTATTTATAGGTTACAAGTTATTATATACAGGGTGATATCTACTGACATATACCTATATAGAGAGTGGATTATACCTGGCAACAAATAGACTCTCACTACACGGAAAAATGAATAAACAGAATGCCCAGAATTTGCGAAGCCGTGATACGAACCAAAGGAGTACATATTCATAAATTATAAATTAATGTTCGAGTTTATAAGTAAAATTTTTATTAATGTTGTTCCTGAAAATTTTATATTGCTCCCAAAGTTTATGACAGCAGCGTACGTCAATCTAATTTACATGACACGTTCTGCATATGATTTTATTTATAAATCCATGTACTATAACATTATTTCCGATTATCTAACACGAAACCATCACTCGCTATATTTAGGAGTGATCCCAACCTGCTCATTTAACATACATACATATGTAATTATCTTATTTCGCGACACTACCTAGTACGTCTTAACATTTCAAAGTCTCGACTATCAGATCAATACATAATGGAAAATAATAAAACACGGCACTAACGGCCAGCATATGTATATAATTCGTCAACGTAGACTGTTCTATCATCATCTTATCAAGATTTAGTCAACAATGAAGACTTATTTAGGAAATCGTTATATATACGGATTTATCAAACCATTATATTATAGAACCTACTGGGTGCAGTCTAATGAGGGCTTTCAGTCGGCCTTTTTCTTCATGTATACTTATATCTATATATTTTATATTTATGAAAAGAAATGTTACGAGCTCGCATTATTGGAGAAAAAAAAGTTAATGAGCACTGTCGATATTTCGGAATTATATCTTTTCCTATATATTCTTCTTTTATTTTTACTAGAAAACGAAATTTGAAATATTGTATTAGGTACATATAATACAATGTAGCCAATCAATGTTCTAAGTATAATTTCGGGAAAACGTTTCAATGACTAAAATTGTCGCAAAAAAGGTCTGAAAATTATTTAGGAAATTTAAGACCATTGACTGATGTAACTAAATACAAAAAAGTAAAATTCTTATTTTAAACATTTATCAAATTAAATTAAAATCATCAAGAATTTTCACCAAATTTTGCATATTTTATTCTGAATTCTATTTTATAAAATAAGAGGCAGAAATCAGGGGGAACACTGTTTTAAAGAAACATCTATAATCCAGGTTGTTGTTTCTGCTGGACCGAATTTTTAAAAATTTTGAAGAAATTTGATTCAGCTCAATAATATCTCTTTTACAACAAATGTTCAAAATAATGAGGGTTTCCGGGTGTTGACCGTGTCATGGTTAGTAAAATATAACCGTACAAAATAAAAATAAAATGCACAAGATATACAATAAACTCGACGTTTCGCCACTAATGTAAGCGGCTTCTTCAGGAGCAAAGAGGTTAACTGGGTGGGTACCAGAAGGTCACTGTAACTCGATGTGTAAACCACGCTAGAGGCGAAAACCTTCTGGTAGGTGAAGGGCGTCAGAAGGTCACGGTAACTTGACGTGTCAACCACGCTAGAGGCGAAAACCTTCTGACAAACCGTCAAAACATATCTACACAATATGTTTAATTTTAATACTTCATAATAAATAATAACACACGTTTTCCATCGGAGAAGCTCTATAATGCTCTGTTCGATCGTTACGAAAATCAAACGTATTACAAATCAACGGTATTACGTAGTATATGAAATTATAATAATGAGACAGACAAGATTATATTACATATACCATGAAATGTATTCATATGTCCGAAAACCACTTTTTCTACTTTTATTAACCAAGAACGTATCTAGTTTTCAAGTTTATCTGCAAATACGGGTAGTTACACGATATATTTTACAATACTTTGTGTTCTATCGATAACGATGTTTTGATTCATTATAAATGACAATTACATTTAAAATAATAAAAACCAATATAGCTAAAGTATAAATTGAGATATTATGTGAATGTTAGACGCCAAAAATCGTGAACTCCGCATCACTATGTATGAAAAAGTATAGATCACCCACAATACAGCACCGCGAACCGGGTAACTGCACACAACATCCTCGATTCGCATTTAATTTGAAACGGACTGTACATATATGCAATCACATTCAATGTGTTTATTTGGAACTCACACATTGCAATGTATGTATGGGCTATGTAAATTAGACTAATTGGTAATTAATGTACATTTTCGTTAGAGCGTTTTTCCAATAGTAAATTAAATTTTCATTACTTCACTATTTTTTAATTCAGCTCGTTTTACATAAAACAATTTTAAATGGATGAATTTCAGCAAATATTTCTTTGTATGGGTTTTTTTTTTACCGAAAGCAACATTTTTCTCCGTATTCTTTCAAAAATAGGTCGCAAATCTTATCCTTTGTTCATGTTTTTATACTTTCTCTTCTGACATTTCCGATTATTTTTATTCTACCTTTCCATTTTGTGTCACCCGATCTTGAGTTTGGGATATGCTATAAATTCAATCAATGTTTCGTGGACACATGATTGATATATTATCAAGATGTATAAAATAAATAAAATCTGATTACTGTAAAAAGAAATATAACAAATGTAATAATGCCCGCAATGGATCCTACTCACAGCTACAATTTAGGTAATAGTATACTTATAATTAATGCACTTATAGTAATTAAAGCAGAAAAAGATAATAAAGTAGTCATAGAAGAAGTCGATGTAACCTTTGAACCACAAACATCCCATTTTTAAGTTTTGTCTCAGAAATCAAAAGTAGTAATAATAATAATAATAAAAATAATAATAATAATAATATATGGTTTATTAAACAGTCAATACATATAAATAAACATAGACATACATAAGGTAAATTAATAGAAAAAAGAAACTTATGCATCAACTGCTCAACAGGTAAGAACTCAGCGAACTCAAAATGAGCCACTGTTCTTCCGTTCAATCCTTATCAACATAAAAACTATCTAATTTACACACGCAAAATATTTCAAAAATAAACTTCATTTTTCTTAAACCTGCCTGCAACATCTCGCAATTCCGCTATCACTATCGCACGTTCAAGGAAGAAAAGCAAAAGAAAAAGCAGAAAAATTACACAAAAAAATGCAGCAATCAGCGCATTAACCCATATACCCAGAAAATGGTGCTGAGTAAAACTTAACCAAGAGTGGAACCCGAAAACAAGAACCGACGAAGAGTAGCTCTAAAACCGTTGATGGTTAAGGTTTTGTAAAGTGAAGGAAGAGGGTTGTATAAAGCCGCGATGCTATAAGAGAAAGAGCGCGTGAAAAATGCAGACTTGTAAATCGGCGGCGTTAGAAGTCCCCTATTCCTGACATTGATGTTATGTACATCAGTCCGAAACGTTATCCTACGATGCAAGTACGGTGGAATCTTGGTCAAAATTAGTTTATGATAAAATACGCAGGCATGCAAGCCCCTCCGCTGGCGCATATTCAACCAACGAGCTCGTACCAACGTCCAAGGTATCCTCTATCTCCGTCGTATTCCGTAAATAAACCTAAGGCAAGCATTTTGTACTTTCTGTATACGAAAGGTATCCTTTGAATCGAGACAAGGTCCGTACACAGTATCGCAGTAATTGAAACGCGAAAGAATCAGAGTCTCACACAATTGTCGTCTCAATCCCACATCTAGACAATCTCTGCATCCATACAGTACTTTCAGTTTTCCAAAAGATGCTCGAACCATGTTCGTGACATGTTTAGTAAACCGCAGGCGACAATCGATGTTTAATCCCAAATTTTTGATTGACTCTGTCACCGCAAGAGTCTTGCCCTGTAACTGCAACTTAACTCTGTCTAAGATAAGGGAACGCGCCTTAGGTCGCCCAAATACCATTACTGTGGTTTTAGAAGGATTAATCGTTAACCCATGTGCCGAAGAAGACATCACGACCTGATTCATATCACTATTTATCCGGGCAATCTCTTCGTCCACTCGGGACGGATCAAATGAATGATATATTTGTATATCATCAGCATACATATGATAATTACATACCCGCAATGGTTCTAGGAGAAATGCAGTATAAACTGAATAAATCAGCGGTCCCAAAATACTACCTTGACCCACACCCATACGTATAGTGGTGGAACCTGAATATTGATCATTAAATTTGGTTAATTGTCTCCGATCACTGAAGTAGGCTTTAAAGAACAGTATAGCGTGATGACTAAATCCAATATAATGTAGTATAGCGAAGAGCAAGTCATGGTTGATGACATCGAATGCTTTAGAATAATCCAAACAGACCAAAATTGTAATTTTATAGTATAAATTATTCTTTTAGTGATTCGTCAAAAATTTAATCTAGGATCATTACGGAAAATTTTACACGAAATGAAATGTTGTCTCGATTCTGATTTTAAGAGTTCCAAGAAAAAAAAATTAGAGCATTCTAGTCTTCTTGCACTATATGATGCAATATACATTTGGAGAGCATCTTGTTGTGTTACTCTACTATTGCAGTGACTTTTAGCGTACACTAAACGTATTATTTCAGACAAATGTTTATCCCAAGGCAATGCTTTGACAGATAATTGAAGAATGCTCTCCGTTAAATGGGAAAGTAGCGATTTTTGCTGTTGGCAGTAAAAGTGTTAACAATTTAAAATTCTTAGATGTCTGAAAGTATAGATCATAGGTTTATTAGGTTTGAAGTCACGGCTCACTGAGTATTACTATATTACTATGGAGCTATCATAAAGTAAGCGATATATTTTAAATTATTATAACTTTTAGACAAATTATATTAATACATATCATAATTGCTTAAGGAATTGGATTTAGTATGCTTAAAACCCGTTACGGCAATTGCTCAATATGATCTCCTTTTTGTTGTTGCAAGATTACCAACCTTTCTTCCAAATTGTTCAAAGCATTCCGTAACATTTATGGTTGAATTGCACCAATTTGCCTCGTAATATTTTCTTTTAATTCTTGTAGCTGCGTTGAGCGTCTTCTAAACACTAAACTTTCTAAACAGCACCGCAGTCAGCAATTCGCTGGGTTAAGAATAGGCGATTTGATTGGCCATGATCTTGCGAAATGTCTGCTTAAAACACCATTTTGAAAAACGTTGGTTAACACTTCTTTGACTGGTCGAAAAATGTGCGGTGGTGCTCCATCCTGCATAAAAGTGCCGTTTTGAGTTCCATGGTGTTCGTTTTGCAACTGTGGAATAACATAATCTCTTAACATGTGCAATATCGTTCACAGTTACAGACACAGTTTCTCCATTCTGAATTTCCTCGTGGAAATACGGATCAATAATAGAATCAGTTGTAAAACCGCACCAAACGGCGACTTTCTTGTCATCAACACCTTATTGGACGATTTCTTCTGGATGTTCTGCGGACCAAATTCTATAGTTGCGAGCATTGACCATTTATCTGTCCATAAAATACGGGATAGCCATTCGAGTTCAATTTCAATTTCTTGCAAAGGAACATCGTACCTAGTAGCCAAATCCGCCTCCTTTAAGTCAAATAGTTTGCCCTTTCTGATCTTGATAGGTCAGTTACAGACGCTGTTCTTTCAAATTTTGGTATCAAATTGCGATACGCTTTCAGTTCACTGGACCCCGCCTTGAAACCCATTCTCATGCAAAATCTTCGTAGTCCAGTAGTAAAATCTCATTCCTTAGCAATGAACTTTCACTTATTTCTTCTTATTAACCTAATTCGTTAAAACGTTATAATCATTTGAAATATAGGTATTCCTTACCTTGTACTTCAATTTTGTTAGTAATGGCAACATTCATCGTTTTGCCTCTTAACACTAAAATTAAAATTATAACTTTATTAAATAAAATTAATCAATACATGACCTGCACAGACTGGATGGTGCGAAGAAACACTTAAAAATACATCCCAAACAGGTAACCAAAACTGACAATGGTGTATTATCACATTGTTGTGCAACACTAACTAATCTCAAAGTGAAATGTCGACAGATACGTAATAAATCTGTTCTGTAACCTCAGTTCCACATATGTATGTATGTATGCTGGTGGTTACAAACCACATAACCTGGTGAATAGCAAATTGAGTACTGCACCGCCTCGTATTTAGCGCTGTTATGAATTAGGAATGATAAATGTCTCCTGAATGTTTTAAGAGCCGTTAGCAATCTACCCAATACAACTTACGGTTACAAACAGAAACAACATGTACTACAACGCGAATAAATAAATTTTAGTATTTAAAATATGTTGGGATTTTAGTTATTTTATCAATTTTGCCACAAATTAACTTAATAAACCACAAATGGAAACTTATTGTTAGTATACGATCGCATAACTTTGAAATCTGCTGCTTAAACACAATTTCTATGAAGCATTAAAGGAGCAATTCAATTTAAACAAACTCAGCAGACCGAATAGTATCAAAATAGAAGACACCCGGAAGACGTACAGACTGATTATTACGTAATCTCGACATTATTAGAGAGGAAACTCTGGAAAATAGTAAGTCTACTTCCTGAACGTTATCGTGTGGTTACTGTACGACGTGACTCGACTCTTGCCGAACGCTTAAACGATCGTCCGCAAGCGATCCGATTCGAAATATTTCTGCTGGTCGCGACAGAATTACCCCACCCTCGGTAAAAATCGCTGCAGCTGCATTATTCAGGTAACCGCTTTGACCATGTTAGCTACTCGAGATTAGGAAAACTTTTAAGAAGCTCCTAAGCGTGAAAAAAATAAATTGCCGTCCACGTCAAACGAACGATAGATGTCGTAGAAAAGGTAAATGCTTTTAAAGATAATCCAGAGAAAGTTTACTAATCGGCAAAACCTGGATTGCCTATTTAGCAATACTTGATAGACTATATACATACATGTATGTAGTTATCTAACACTTAATTGCAAGTATGATTTTCAATCTGCACCATTTATTACAAGATACAAGTTTACCGAATTTTAAAATCTGAATATCTTCGATTTTGGTTTTGGGTTTGAAATTTGACTCTGATATATGGAGAAAAAGTTACAAAAAATCTGTATAATATAGTAATTAGCTCAACCAAAGTGCAACTAACACTCGCAAACAAATTACTCGATTATAAAATCTTATTTGATTTTGTTTGGATGAAATTCCTGTGCAATTCCGCCTTAAAGATCTTATTAAATAATTTTGGTTACATACTTAAATATGATGAATTAAATATAGTAAAATCAAAGATAACTTTGATAAATCTGATTATACATACATTTGAAAATAATATTATTTTTACGTTGTAAGTTTGTATAGGTGACCGCATTTTAATCGAATATTACTTTTAATTATTTCTATCATGCTTACTGGTCTCTTTCTATAAATAAACATGTAAAGTATAATGATCTTTAGAATAAAAAGAAACACATACCAGGTGGTGGTAGTCCACCTATTCGTGATACTGATTTACTACAGACCTTTATGTTTCCTACCTTTAACTTGTACGTGTCAAATACACCTTGATTGAATAGTCAAAATTGTTTCAATTGTTCTGTTCATTATAATTATTTATACTGTCAGGACAGTAGTGTCATGCAAGGAAAATGCCCCGCTGTGGTATGCATATATTTTAATGTAGGGCTTGGGTTCCTCACATATCTTCTTGCACTGGTTAATTGTTCTTTTATTGTTTACGGGTTCTTTTTTAAACTGCACTCTCTTATCACTATATTTTTTCAACCCTCTTGACATTTTACTTTTTTTTTCACTTATGACAACCCATTTTTAAAAATTTATGAAATTTCAGTCATCTGTCTGATAACGTCCAAATGTCTACGCGAGCTATCTTTTCAATCCAGCACAATTCCTTAAATTGAATTTACAATTTTACGAATGTATTTGTTAATTTTAAATTAAATTTATTCCCTCAAATATGTTTCAAGAAACTATTGGTTCGGCGTCTACACTCTGTTCTTCGAATTATGGCTACTCGGTTCACCATAATCACAAGAATGAAGCTGGCCATTCCGCAAGATCTTCACATTATTGAAAGTAGTTCTTTTATAACTGCTACAAATAATATTAAAAAAAATAGGTTATAAATACTTGTAATAATTTTAATTCTAATTCCTATATTTTTAATAATGAAACTTGTAACTTTGCTAATATCACTTGCATAGCACGAACTAATGCTGCGCAAGAACTTGATAAACCGAATGGTACCACCTTAAATTGCTAAATTTCGCCTTCTATGCTAAACCCTGTATATTTACGCGACTTTTCTTCTAATGGTATTAGCCAAAATGAATTCCTTAAATCACTCATGACAACCCATTTCTAAAAATTTATGAAATTTCAGTCATCTGTCTGACAACGTCCAATTGTTTACGCGAGCTATCTTTTCAATCCAGCACAATATGTATGTTTTACAAATACAGGGTGTCTACTGAATAGTCTATGAAAATAAAAGAGGTTAAAGCTAATGGCATGGAAACCTAAATTCCTAAAAGTGAATGCTTTATGTCCACGCCGTAACGAGAAAATAATATTTTTTAATCCCACAATCAGTCCGGCCCTGTTGTTCGAGCGCAACGCATAAATGGATGGGCAACACAGGCATAACGTTCAATCATTCACAAGCATTCGTTGTCTTATGTATAAATTATGGCAAGTTATACGAATATTGAGTATACATGGACATAATTTTAATCTACGGAGCAACAGGATGAAATGTTTTACTGCACCCGTATGACGTACAGAAAATCCAACGTCTCAGACAATGATTTTCCTCGACAGGTTACTCCTTGTAAATGGTTTCGTCAAACAGAAACTCGTCTGCCAAATCTTCGATCCGTGATCCTGTTTACCGATTAATACTGTTTCACAAAAAATAGTGTGCTGAATTACCATAATATTTATCACTAGGCCGATAAAGATACACACAAGATATCCATCAGAGTTCATCCCAACATAGTACATCGATAAATGTATGGGTTAGAATATTGGACGATCATTTATTTGGGCCACATGTACTTCCCGAAAAAATTAAATGTGGTAGATCATTTAAATTCGATACCCGATACCACTACATGTAGGACGGCCTTGAAGCACACCTACTTCTACTGACAAATCAAGCGATCACGTCACATGTAAGACCTTCTTATTACTGTACACTGTACGACAGTGCATCGATATTCTCCACCATTTTCTCTGACCATAAGCCACAAGTTATCTCTGTGTATGTTGCCAAAGATAGCGTTGTAAACTGTGACTATAAATCAATTTGTTTATACAGTGCCTCCAATGTACACTCGTTGTGTACTGCCTTATCTGAAGAAGATTGGTGCGATGTGTATAATGATCGATATGACACAAGTGAGAAATTTAACGTCTTTATTAATGATATCGAAGGCTTCCACGGCCCGAGTCTCTATAATGAGGGTTTCCGGGTGTTGACCGTGTCATGATTAGTAAAATATATACAGTACAAAATAAAAATTTATTAATATATGTGTTCTTACAGCATTTCAATGCGTGTTTCCCAGTTATAAAAATTAATTGTTCTGCCTATTCATAAAAAAGGGTGTTCTAGCAATATAAATAATTATAGGCCATTTAGCATATTAATAGCTTTTCTAAATTAGTTGAAAAACTTGTATTTGATAGATTATCCTCTTATTTTAAGAAATTTAATTTGGTCAGTAAATTTCAACATGGTTTCATTAAAGGGAAGAGTACTGAAACTGCTCTATACGACCTTGTTGACAGTATATTGGCTGCTTTGGAAAACAAAGAGGCGTGTTGTCGGGTTATGTTAGATCTTAGGAAGGCCTTTGATAGTATAGATCATCAAATACTTTAAAAAAACTTGAGTATTAGTGTACTCTGCCCCTTCCTGTTCTTATTATGATATATGTATATTAATGATCCACACAACATTCAAAATCAATCAAATCATTTAATGATAAATATTGCTGACGACACTACAATTTTACTAAAGAGTAACTCATCACAAAACGAATGTCTTAGTATTCTCAACATGGCAAGTAAACCAGTACGGTATCATTGTTTGGGGAGGCAGCTCCGACTTCTGTCGAGTATTCATCTACCAAAAAAAGTAATTGCGTATTATGCTTCATTTAAAGATTAATCAATCCTGTAGAGGTTCCTTTAACAAATTCAATATACGTACATACATACGTTAATTGGAAATATATCTTAGAAATATGTATTACTTTTCTTTTTTAAAAATAAACACTTACGTACTTCATGAGTATATTTCCACAAATGATTACGGTACTCGACTAACGCTAAGCCAGAATGGCCCAACTTATGCGGCATTGAAAATGTACAAGAAATTATCAAATTATATTGAGAAAATAAGAAACTTACACTCCTTTAGACATGCATGCAACCGACTGCTCCTTCAGATAGAGCCTTAATTCAGTGGGAGAGTATTTTGGTTATATTAATTAATTTTTACTTAGTTCTTATTTTATCTTCTAATTAGTTAAGTTATAGTTAGCTTCCTCTTGACGTTCGCTTTGTTACCTACTCTATTTGTTTCTTTTAATTGTAATTTAAGATGTAGATATCACAAAGCAATAAACTTATCCTTATTCTTATTATAAGACTATAAACTATTATTATCACGTCGATGTTATTAATTTAGATCGTTGTTTACTCGACACAAATGTTTTGTAATTATTAACTTGTTAGATAAGTCTTGGTCAAACTTCGTTTTCCTTTCCTATTTCTTACATAACTGCCTAATGTTACATAAAAACAAATTGGAAATAGAAAATAAAACAAAAATAATGACTGATGACTAGGTATACTATTAAATGTGTAATAGAATGCTTGCCTATAAAAATAAAAACCATTTATCCAACATAATTCCAAACGAATAAATCCTTGTAAGATTCAATAAAAAGTACGAAACTATATAGGACAGCGTCGGTTTCCAATAAAGACGCCGGTTTCATATCTGGAACAAGGACGTGTATTATTTCTTATTATTACGAGCCAAAACAACAACAAACTACCAATGAGTACGTATGTACATACATAAAAGTTTACTTTCTATATGATCCTAGCAAATAAAGTTCTTAGACTCTTAGAAAAAGAAATTATAAAACGGCAATACAATGTTCGTATAGTGCAGGATAGACGATAGATTAAGTGCGGCGGAAAAGAAACACCATTACCGATACCATGTACGAGAACTAATTAAGGTTCTGTCTGTTCAGCTAGTAGGTTATATTAGAAGAAGTAACTACAGCACTGGTTTTACAATATTGCGTTTGTTCATTGATCTAGTTCCTAAATTTAATACTCCATTTCTTTGAAGTACCTATATAAGGGGATATAGATACATATTACAAAACATAACTATAGAAAATTGAAAGCGCATGATCAAGTATTTAGTGCTGTTAATTTTCGTTACTTTATTATTTATTTATGGAACAAAGAGCAGTTCTACAAAATCCCGTCAAAAGTTTCATTAACCATTTTGCCATAGTTCAGGATATGAGTTTTCCCCTTAATTCAACACACTAGTACACTACCTGCTCAATGTTTATAACCTTCAAAAATGTGACAGCATTCACACAATATTTATTCCATAATGCATTTAAGAGACAATAATTCGTAGAAGTATTACTACATAGCATAACCTCTGGTCGTTTTGTGTAACAGGACACCTTTTTCGTTTAGAAGGCAAGAATATATTTACACCCTTAAAATTTAATCGCATTCTATCGACTTTCAATACTGTCTTTTCCATTTTTTTATCCAACTTGTCAACTTTCTCGTCTT
Organism: Popillia japonica; assembly: GCA_004785975.1. Taxonomy (NCBI): domain Eukaryota; kingdom Metazoa; phylum Arthropoda; class Insecta; order Coleoptera; family Scarabaeidae; genus Popillia; species Popillia japonica. The sequence goes on along the minus strand of ML219146.1, from coordinate 34,978 downwards.
GACATGTTTTTTATTTGGCCACTTTGAGACTTCTTTTTCAATCAATCATAAACACTTGAAGTCATGGCTTCAATATCAACTACAACTTTTTGCAAAAGCTCATCATTTTTAACTTTTCCGATCATTCCTAAATGTTGGTCAATTGCTATCACCATTCTTCTTTCATTACACTTATATCACAAAGATTACTCACACAAAGTGACAGAACACAGTAACAACGTTAAGCCTCAGTTACTGAGAGAACAACCATAATACCCTACTTAATCTCAGTAGTAGCGAATTGAATAATTTTCCAGTAGCATTCAGTAAGATTAGATTACTAGTGGGTTGGCATTTCACAGCTTCTCATGATCGCGACCGATGAGATCTATTCTGAGTATCCTTAATCTTATAGTCCCAAACTCCTGAAGAAGCTTAGGATGTCTTTAGCGGTTATGGTACTGACATAAGCCGATTCTAAATATATCTATTCCAGGTTGCGCTGCCTGTAACGAGGTAATACCACGTAGTCGCCCATGATGTGATGCACTATTTCAATTTGTTCGCAACAATATCGCCATATATCGCTGGCCACCTATCCATCTTATTGAGGTAATATGTATGTATATCAGAGCACACTGGCCAGGGAATAAAGCCGTGATGGTGCTAAGGTTTTTTTGTTTTTGTTGAGTTCTAGCAGTGATTTAGGCATAGTGACTGTAACAGTGATAAACTTTTTATATTGTCTTAGTTTTGGAACGTTGAACCAGTGTGAGATTTTTTGCTCGGTCTCCCACTGTTGTAAATAACTCCATATGTGTCTTTTGGTAACACCAGAAAATAGCTTTGATCCAATGACTCAGGACTGCGTTTTTTTTTCAAAATCTCTCGTTATCCTCATATTTCTAGTAGCCTGACACCCAAACATACAGTTAGTTCTTCAAGAGCGTGTGGCTGATATCTCGGTAAACGTGCAAGCTAAAAAAATTACGTGACCAAAAAGGGCTTACTATACAGGTAGCGGCAGGCTCCTATTGTCACCCGACATTGCACGAACAAGCGCGGCAAGTAATTGGGAAATAGGCGCGTAGATGTGCGGCTGTTCCTTTATCAGCCACTTCATCATCATAGGCATCTTGGACGGATATTTAACGTTTGCAAGTATGATAAACAATGTGTTATAGTTAGTTACAGTTAGTTATAGTGAATAGATACTGCAGACTGCTCACAGTATATCGCGACAGTCACCCAGTAACTTCACGAGCTCGTGCAATATCGGAAATCGGATGACCATAGAAACCTGCCGGAACCGATATATTAGTACGCATTTCCTTAGTATGGTGTCCAATCTCCTTTATTATCCGTAATACCCTTGCAAGGTTTTGGCTAACTTTCAACTAGGTTTTCGCGATATGAGGTCGGTAATGGCCGCCGTATATTTCTGTTTTGATAACTGTCTTATATTAGATATGCATTTTCCCCTGAGTTTGTATTTGATAAATACACACAATTTCGATCGAGTTTCTGTCTGGCGATTGTGCCGACCATACCAATGTTTTGACGTTATTATCGATACGCCAAGTTCGACAGAGTCGACTACAATATTTGGGATCGTTGTCTCGTTGAAGTAGCCAAAAATTCGTTATTTGATCCATATAATTATGCAGCACAGCTGTCAAATTTTCTGTAAACACATGCAATGGCCCGAAACCTCTCTCTTAGAAGCACCCCTTTGCGTGCGTCTTTAGGAGATGTTTATTTGATCGTTGGAGGAATCTATTGTGACGGGATCTCCAAACACGCTTAAAAGGAGCCCACGCCCAACAAGAGCCTTTAACGGAAAAAACTATGTTGCTCCAATCACAGCCGCACAAGCATCGTTTATCACTCACTAAGGGTTTTATTCTCGAACTCTTCCATCGTTCTTTATGATAACTGAGACTGAACTAAACTATTTTGTATAACGCGTATTAGGCTACATACTATACATACTATCCTGTGCAGACGTTGTTTAACTTTTAATGACTCGGTTTTCGAAGAATCGGCCCATACGCTCTTGTGGGACTGAAGGCCACTTTACACCATTCTAGATTCATATTTTTCTATACTAGATTCTATTCCAAGATTTTCTAAATACTTTTTTTAGGTGGGAGTACAACAAATCAATACGTGGTGGCGCTACTAAGCATCTTTTAAGTTCTACCAACTTGACCAACATAACCTATCTTCGTTTCCAGTAATATACTGAACTTATATTTATTTTCCGATGTTGGCCAATCTGCCAAAAGTACTTCTGCGCATGTTCTACTATCAATTTAGAAACAAAAGTAGGACAAGATCTAGTTTTTAAAATAGTATAGCATCTAGTATAGTTTGGTGTTAAAGTGGCCTTTACCTGATACTTCTCTGACTATTTCTTGTAAACTTTAAAGTTTAAACATTATAAACCTTATTAAAACAGCCGCTTATTATGATCGAAGAATCCAAAAATGCAATAACATTCATAGTATTCCATTAAAAAACCATAACTTTGATACTTTTAGAGCTTTTGGGACAGCCTGTATAATATATCCTAAAATCAAAATTTTTTGAAAGCCACCTATTTTCGCCACAATATTCCGTGACGTATAGCATGAATATCCCTGTATATACATACAGGGTTAGTTAAAAGCATAGAGACGGCAATTTATTGTTGTTACTATTCAATTTAGAGAATTATGTTCAATATGAAAGTTTGTTAGGATTATTTGATCTAAATTTAAGAATATTTGATTTTTTTTATTTTTTTTTTCTTCAATTGTTTTTTAGTTACGCATGTCCGGGCAGTTATTTTAAATGAGAATAAATTTTACTCTACCATTCGATAGATTTTTTTCTCTTTACAATAATATTTTTGTTTTTTTAAATTCATTCTCTAGTAAAATTTAGTAGCTTACATTAAAAAAAAACTGCGTGGACAGGGGTAACTAAAAAACAATTGAAGAAAAAAAAATATTCTCAAATGGCGATCAAAATATCCTAACAAACTTTTATATTGAACATAATTCTCTAAAATGAATATTAACGACAATAAATCGCCGTCTCCATACTTTTAACTAACCCTATATACATATGTTTACATACTGTAACCTGCTACAGCAGATGAGTGGCATATCATTTGAATGCTGTATTTACATTGAAACATTTATATATACGCAACGAAGTATCACTACTAGTCATTAGTGTTTCATGTTTGCAGCATTTACTTGTAGCAGCATCCTCTTCTACTACATTAAGTTTGTACACTCAGTTCAGGCAGTAATGAGCTAAAATTTCTCTGCTCTAAACTCAAAGCTGTGGACAAACTGAAATTGCTACGAAAAACACAGTTTACCTACAGAATGTATTCTCCATTTTATCTTTCCTTTGTAGGTTTAGTCACTGAACAACTCAGAATATGGTTTTCCAACAGGTACTTAATACATATAGAATGCGCACGTAATCTATATTAAATAAGACAAAAATGTAACTACATTTTGAGCCTAAACACTCTTTTCTGAGCACAATGTAATATTTGAGATTAGATTTAGAACTCTGCATAATTAAAATGTCTTACTTTTATTAAATGCATTCTTTAAAACAAACGAGCTGAATACCTAAATAAATTCAAATTAATTTTTCACCGTGCTTCATAAAAATTATTAACGGCAAGAGACAAAATCTTCGTCGAGATATGCAAGCAGCTCTGTAAGCAGCAAAATAAAAAATGCGATTGAAGAAAGTAGATTGAATTGACGAGGCGTCGGTAGCATCGTGAAAAATTTAATAAACGTCGAGAGAATAGAGAAATATTGATTTTGTTTCAGGACGCGTTCATCTACCTACACAGCAGTTTAAAAAAGAAATAGATGGTGCAACATTGTCATTTACCATTCACTCAACAGTATTATAAAATTTTACTCGCCACGTTTGATATTTAGATCGATATATCTTAAAATGACCGGCTGTTAAAGGGACTCACGGTTCACCGAAACAAGCTAGCACTAGACAGGTCAGTGTTAAGTTAAAATTAACATCCTGCTAAATATAAATGTAAAAGACTATCTAGAATGCCTTTATAGTCTTGATGGACCGATTATAATTACGGAAGCAACTTTTTTACGCTCGATGAAGCTTCCTTTTCAGATTCTACAAACACTTGTATTTACGTTAGAACGCACAAGAAATTATTAATTAGTTATTGCTTAAATTACTTTAAGATTCTTAGGTTATAAGCTGTAATAACGAAAGTGGAGTAAAATTGAAGTAAGTCGCGGATTAACGAAGATGTAAATTAACTAATGAATGCTAATTATTCACGCTCCATCATTCGCCGAAAATTCACCGTACATTAATATGCTCGCTGATCGCTGGCACCCAAGTTTATAGCTACGATTTGTGTGAGATTTTACACCAATCATTATTAATAATTATAAGCAATAACAGCTCTTAACGGTACAGTCCGTTCAATATAAATAAAGATGCTAGTAAACTCTACAACTTTAATAGAAAATCTTTTGCACCCAATACGTTTTGCTTCATAAATTGCTTCTAACAACATCAACGGCAGCGGAAAGATAATCCAGTAACGATATAAGGCAAATGCTTTCATTACTTAACGGTAGTGAAAAATATTGAAAAGAAATGAAATAACATCGATGAGCCTGTACAGCTGCTCGACAAAATAAAATAGTAATAAATATATTTATAAAAAAACTTGCAGACAACATTTAGGACAACACCATTATGTATTATTCGTTATAGGCAAGCATATCTATTATTGAACATTTCTAACATTGTCTTATTTCAAGAGATATAATGATGTTCATTAGAACACAATCCAACAGCTCATCTGATTTAAAAAGCAACTTCCCTTGCATTTACCCGCTTGTACAGCTGTAAAGCTTTACTAGAGCTGGTTGTAATCTAAGCAAACCTAGCCGCTTCCATTGATGACTTCTTGTTGTTGTGGCTTCAATTTCCATCTGATTGTGAGTCAGTACTTGCAAAGAAAAAACGTAACTAGTAGCGAAATCTGCCCCCGTTAATTCAAACAGCATTTTTTAATTGATACATTTTTAGCATTTTGCATAAAATTGTTCAAACGTGTTGTACTGCACTGGCTATCGCTTGGATGTCGCATTTGCATTTTTATGAAGAACTGCAACTCCATAATAACACTGAAATAAACTAATTATTAAATGGATTCGAAGGCTTCCACGGCTCGTGTCTCTATAATGAGGGTTTCCGGGTGTCGATCGCGTTATGGTTACTAAAATACATATATACAGTAGGTACAAATAAAAAGGGACCGGGTCAGAAGAGCTTAATTTGATAAAATTCAGGCATGATTAGGCGATTAACATATAACAATTGTAATGAAAACGCTTTGTTTCCCATAGATACAGGAAAATGTCATTCTTCAAAGCAATTAGCTTATTTTTTGTTTTAATTCCTTAAAGTTATAATAATTTAAAATATATTTCTTACTTTACGATAACCTTGTACAATAGAAAATTACACAATTGTTCGACATACTTATTGCGACTTATTCTTTGGGTTAGATTATTTAGACTTTCAAAAAGTGTAAACAAATATAAAAGGTTCCATTAGACAGCAATAATGTTAAGCAATTTCTTGTAACACTTTAACTTAAGGTACTTTCAGACTTGTATACTGAAAACATACGGAGGCGTCTTAAATAAGTTTTGGCCCAACTTGTACATTCAGAAAATTGCGCAACTTTTCACTTAACAATAGAGAATTTATATCTCGCACAAACACATATGTATACACCGCTGATCTGTTAATTATTAGAATGAGGGATAAAATACATGTATTTCGTACATACGACAGCAAGCGGGGTTGCCAACATAATTTAATGCGGCATCATAATTATGACAGTACCTACTTAATAATAACACAAATGACATTTAATAAAAAATCGTTTATTCAGGCAGACAGTTTTCTTTCATTTAGAGTTACTGACACTGCCTAATATGTTGTGCACAATTGACATAATAATATAATGGACGGAGTCTATTAACTTAAAGACTCAAAAAAAGTGGTGACAACATAAGAAAAAAGAAGTAAGATCATAGTTTGTACGTAATAATAAAGGATGCACGATAAAAACTAAGTGACAAAAGGCAAAGCGCCATACCTAGCGCTACTTCTACGCTACCAAGCAATAACGTAGCGATCAGTGCTGCAACCAGCTACAACAGAACGGCAGAATGTTCGTTCACAAAAACGCCAGCGAATTTGCCTTGAAGATCAAGTAAGGCGCATTAACTTTTGTAAAAGTGCAATGGCACGAGTCATCGAAAATAATAATTTTATACTTACACAACATTTTATTTACGTACGAAACTGCGTTCTATTTATCTTGTCGTTCTAATCCAATGATTACTAAATATTGGTCAAAGGAAAATAAACATCTGTTTTTGCCGTTTCGTACCCAATATCCTCAAAAATTGAATGTGTGGGCCGGTATATTTGGTTCATTATCACATTATTGGTCCTATTTTTATCGATGGTACACTTACAGCAACCAGATTTTTGCAACTGGTGGAAACTAATATCATTCCGGCCGTTCGTGCTCTCAGTGCTACCGTTGATGAGATTTGGTTTCAACAAGATAACTGTCCATTTCACACTGCACGGATAATTCACGATAATTTCTTCAACAAACCTTTCCAAACCGTATAATAAGCTGCGGTGGCACAATAAGAGGGCCACCTTGCTCGCCCAATTTGACGCCGTTAGATTTTTTCATATGGAGCTATATCAAGGAAAAAGTGAATACATATGAGCATGAATGAGTTGGAAATTTGGAAGAATTGCGGCAAAAAATTGTAAACACTGCCAATAGTATATTACCTGAAACACTTGCCAACTTGCGGAATGAATTTTACTACAGGCTTGGTTATTGTCAAGAGCAAGCAGGCAATATTATGAAAAAGAATATTTCCTTTTAATAATGAGTTTGAAAAATATTTTAGTTTAGTTTTCTAGTGATCTTTTTACATTAAACCCATTGCTAACGCAGAATTACTCAAATTTTATTAAAACGTTGCTACCTCTAAACTGATTATTGTGTTCTGTTTATATTTTTTCACTTCTTCTAGTGTGGTATTACTTATTTTCGATAAAATATAAATTAATCTAACAAAAGCGCTCTATACGGAAAGTATTAAATTAAGTTTACCTGGCCTGACCTAACCCATGCACAACAACAAAACGTTTAATGTTTACATTATGTACGTTAGCGCATTGTCATAAGTCGATACCGGGAAACACGTTTCATAGACATAAGGCAACACTGTGCTCGTTTCCTATTGATAGCCGCATTCCAGATCTGCTCACACCACCAGTGTATATGATATTAATTAAATAATTCCAAAAAATTATACCATGCGAAAGGGCACAAAGATATGAGTACATACATATATAAGGGAAGATTCATTATTATTGTCTACTCCACTCATTTCACTTTTTAATTAAAAACAAATGCAAAAACAGACAATGTGATAAATAATAAATCGAACCAATACTATGCAGTCGTTATGATAAAACAGGTGCCGCCTTTACTTAGTTACAGCAAACTGAAATTATACGAAATTATATGAGTTATCCGTATGTTTTATTAAGGGTGTCTTGGATCAGCTTAAAATATTCCGCGACCCTGAAATGGCTTCCACCCAATGCGTAACGACCTTCAAGGTAAGTATCTATACTAAATACATTATATCATTAATGACGCTTTAATGATCTATTTTCTCTAGCTATTCAATATTTAACTGCAACTTGTTTGAAGAATAGGAGTAATATAAAGTACTGTGGGTAAAATATGTGCCTAATCAATATTGTTGTTTCCATTATTAATTAAAGAAGACAAAATTCACATTTTAAATTGTTTAATAATATTTATGATCAATACGTGTAAGTTTAAAATTATTTCATAGCTACTTACAGAGATTTCAGAAACAGTAATACTTAAATGATTTTATAATTACTTCTAATTAATATCCAAATCCAATTTTATCATAGATACGTTGCAGAAAGTTTTATTTTACGTATACTCTAAGGTATAAAAATTGAATCTCTTGGAAAAACTGAACTAACGTCTACTGCTTGCTCCTTCATGCTTTTCAGTTTCAATATCAACAGTTTACGTAAAAAATATCTGAATTTATCTCTTTCCACATCATAATTCAATCGTCTAACATTCAATTTTAAATACTTGCGGCAGCCGCAACATTCCCGATATCTTTCTAATTCCATATAAGAAACTTTGGAACATGCTATCGATTACATTAAAAATTCAACCAAGAAAATAACGTGCCTCTGCAAACCTGCGTGAAGTATCAAATACTCACTTCGTTGACAGGTGTTTCGTCTCAAAACTTTTAAATGCAACCAAGGTATTTGTTGCGAACTTCATAGAAATTGTACAGGAAAAGCTTCTTTAATTTAACTTTACAAGATTTGGATATCTATAGAACAAATAATTATAATACAAGTTTGATAGTGGATAATCATGTCCTTCCTGTAATGAATGTCAAAGTGTAGGAGTTAATTTTGTATTCATAGCAAGCATACTTACATCCCATCTAAATATTCTATAACTTTTAGAGTTAACGGTTAACGAGGCAAAATGACGCTCCTACTAATAAATCAATCAATAAATCACAAGACATTTAACAGCTTCTTTAAGACGCAAAAAATATGCAGTACATTGCATATCTTTTGTGAAACAAAACATTTATGCAACAGAGCTCGTAAATGTATACAGTTATGATTGTTTCAAATATGTAAACATTAATTCGAAAAGTCCGATAATACATTTCATTTATTTTGCTTATACGTAATCTGCTTCAGGATCAAGTACATACATACATACATATAAACATTAAATCTCTACAGCGCAGAGCTAATTAAATTTTATTGAGTTAATTCCGTAAGTGTCAAAATGCTACATTTCCGTAATGATAATGTTGCCATAAAAAGTTTGTGCAGGTTTCTCCTCATGTTGCTTTCCAATATGAAACGCTGGAAATATAAAAATATATTATATTTTTATTCTCGTTTATACTCAGTGCTACACAAAATAACGGATCCATTTGTTCAATACAAGAATTACTTCTTCATGAATAATCTATACTTTGTTTCTTAATAAGGGGAGTGAATTGAATGTAACCCGCCAAAATATAGGCTTAAGATTGGTCTGTTGCCGGTCATGTTTACAGTGCCAAAATTTGGTATTTTAGGGACGCCATATTGTACACACAGCTGATAATAGTAGTCCTATAATTAAGAAAACACAGATAACAGTGCAAATTTCGAACAGTTTGGGTAACCTACAGAAATAGTCATAAATACATAATATGCATATTTATTCATATCTAACAATAATAATGTTAGTATTAGTGTTTCAAGGACACCATATTAATGGTGAATATACTAGACGACTAATTTCACCACCATTAAAATGAGTTGGGAAACAGGCGCTGCTACCTACAGTTGACGATAGTATACATACATATACATGATAAGTAGAGCAGTGCAAAGTTTAAGTATGAGTCACAAACTGCAAGGCCGTCACATCTATTCCATTGAAGTAACAAACTAAGTAGATAGCGAGGTAAAATAAGAAGAAATAATTATACAGTGTTTTTCAACAAGTGCTCAAGTGTTTATTCTTCAAAATAAATGTACTTATGTATATAGGTATGTATGTCCAAATACTGAACAAAAAACAAGTATAAGTAAACATGTTTTTTAAAGAAAAAGTCTTTGTTCAATTGTTTTCACCAATGTTCTTATGTATATACATAGATTTATCGATAGTGTATTCTGCATTACACAGATTTAATGTTTGAAACCACTAGTTATCGTAATATTAATTAAAATTTATTGCAAAATAGTAAAATACGTTAGCGTTTAGTGAACGAACTATCTACTCAATATATAATGTCAGTGGTGCGAAGTATGATTCATACTTAAACTCTGCACGGCTCTAAGGACAAGAAGAATCACATATGGTTTTTTACGATAGATAACTTTTTACATTAAACAAAATCTGGAAGAAAATAGGGATCAAAATATACCTCCAATGAGTCGTTCAACCTTGTATATATTAATGAAGTTGCTTAATTTTAAATAAGTTTGAATAATACTAATTATTATTTAAGTGTTTTATATAATACAGAATTTGTATTTAGAGATATTTAACTACTACTAACCTACTGCTCGAAGGTGATGACATTGTTTTGTGGAGACGAAAATATTTAACGTCACTATCAAAATATGGAAATTAGCAACGCAAACATGGCTAAATTAAGGGCACACAAAAGCAAACATGCGGGTAGATGTTAATGTTACAACACGCAGACAAGCATTTACAGATGGTGTAACTACTGGTCTCAAAAATCCTGCTGGTAAAGGAAGACGTCTAATTATATTACACATTGGTTCTAAAAACGGTTTTGTCGACGATGGGTTACTACTATTTGAAGGAAGAAAAATAATCGATTATCACGATGAAATGGATGCAAATGTTTTTGAGGAGTGGTTCAATAATACACTGCTTCAATCAGTTAACGCACCATGTAGTAAACGATAGTGGATTCGTTGCAGGTCGACTGGTGACAAGTTCTCTTTAACGACGAATCCAGATTTTGTCTTTATAACTGTGATAGACGTGTTCCTATGTACAAACGACCAAATGAACGATATGCTCAGTGCAGCATTCTGAATACCACATTATTTGGCGGATGTTCAGTAATGATCTAGGGAGCCATATCTTTGACAGTCTGTACGGATTTAGGAGTGTTAAATAATGGGAATCTGAGTACTGATCGGTACATATTGGACATCCTGCAAGACTATTTTGTACCATTCGCGCCTTATAATGGACCAAATTTGTTATTAATACAAGATAATGTACGACCGCACAGTGCTCGCATAGTTCATAGCATGTCTGAGACATGCTTAGTAGACGCCTAGGAGGTTATCCGAACCCTGCCAATAACCTGGAAGAGGTAGGGCGCTGCCTTGTTGAAATGTGGAATGGATTGGTACAAAATGACATAAGCTCGCTTATTTTGAGTTTGAGTCACTGATGTGAAGCCATTATTAGAAGCAGAGGAGAAAATACTCGATAATAAGGTGTTTTTATAAAAAAATTCGCTAATTAAAATTTTCGAATTTTTCCATTTTTCATTAATTTTCACTGTCGTTTAATTTGTAAAGGTTAATTAGTAAGAGATTATCCAAAGTTGAGTATTAATGGTTGTTAGTGATCGAAGAATTGAATATACTTCTATATCCCGTCATATACTATTGTTTTCTAAAGAATTTCTTAGTGGTGCGTTAATTTCTTGGAGCAGTGTTTGAGAAAATTGCCTGATAATAGTCTTATTGTAGTGGATAATGCATCTTACCATAACAGAAAAAGGGAAAAAATACCAACAACTTTGACACAAAAGCGAAAATGCAAGAATGGTTACTTCAAAAACAAATACCGTTTGATCCCTCCATGGTGCGATTAGAGTTGTTCGAAATAATAAGTCATCACAAAGGAGGTTAGAATGTATACGCAGTGAACGAAATGGCAAACAGAATAATAGAATTGTACTTAGATTACCACCTTACCATTGTGAATTGAATCCTATTGAATTAGTTTGGGAACAGATAGAAAATGAAGTAGCTGCAAAAAATAAAATCTTCAAATTAGATGAAGTGAAAGACCTTTTGTTAAACGCTATTACAAATTTAACCTCAGAAAAATGGACAAAATGTGTAAATGTGATTAAAGATGAGGGCAAAATATGCAAGTCAGATGGGTTAATAGATGATGTGGTGGAGCCATTTATTATTTTGTTTGGAAATGATGACACAAGCGACAGTAATATGGACAGTAATAGTGATTCTGTTGAAGAACTGTAGAACAACGTATTTAAAATCTAATATGATTATTGTAGTTTGATGGTCCAGCTAGTGCTTCTTTCTATTGTAATTTATGATAGTATGTAACATCAATTCTAAATTTCTGAAATACAAATTGTATGTTAACATATTTGATACCCTTATTTTTTTATAAATGTGTGGTATATTTAAATTTAAATATACCACATAAACCAAATATGGAAGTGTAAATAAGTACATACTTGATCTCATTGTAATTCACCCTTTAAATTTACCGCCAAGTTAGGTATCAGGTTACTTTGCCTAATGTGATGCGGATTTTACAATTTACTCCCCTTAATAAAAAACGGAGTATAGTTTGATTAGGAACTTCAATATAGTTGTAAACAAAGCCTCAAAAGTAATTACTACCCTTGTAAAGTTAGACGAGTAGTTCTAGAACTACTGAAGAAGTTCAACTCATATCACGTATACGTTACGGTATATATACAAGTATATGAATACTTTAGCTGCATACTATATGCATTGTACGTAACATACATATCTAGTCTGAATATTTTTATTTTACATGAAAGTCAATTTGGTAAAGTAGCGCAAACGTTTCTGCTAGCGGAAAGCTTTTTACTGTGTCAGATGTCAGCAACTTGCACAAACGCAATAAAGCAATATGGATATACAGGTAAATATTTATTACTTTGCGTTACGATGGGATCTAGTTCCGAACACGTTTTACCCATAAAAGATGTCAGTATAAATACAATAAGATTATAGAACAATTTGGGAAACAATTTGCAAATGCCGTATACATATAAAATAATACCGATATGAATGCCACAATGTGTCACTATTTATCAAAATGGAAACAGTTCACAAATTTTATAACTGTAGGTGTACATTATTTACAACACGTTTTATTAAATAATTTTCCATGTCGTAGCTGATAAAGCAATAGGCATATCGTTGTTTATAAATAATAAACACATTTCTGTAAATTTATTATCAACTTGTACATACTACATCATAATATAGCGAGCGATTGAAACAGCAGAGATATTAATATATCCAATCATGATCGTAGTCTGCACGCTTACCATCTGGTAAATTTGCTAGAATAAACCACTTGTATATAAAATATTTCAATAAAAAGTATTTTCTTTTATTAAATAGTGTGGGATACACACAAGTTAAATTTTCGAAAATTGTTAGAGATATGACAAAATGGTATAGAGAAAAAGTTGTTTTACATTTAATTTGCTATTATCCACTATAGCCAAAACAACCCCTTGTGCATCAAATACTCTAGATGTAGCAACTATGTAGGTATATTCACAGTTTTTAGTGGTATGTACCCAATTTTATTACATATTCTAAAACTGAAGAAATTCTCTTTATCACAATATAAGTACGGCAGAGTTTTCTATTCAATTAAAGATTATAAATCTATAATTATGTAACAAATGCAGGCTTAGGCGGTTTGAGTACATCGCTTTGAGAAGGTAGGCGGTGAAAACAATTGCTGTAGCTTAAGTGTCAAACTGAGTAAATGCCTGCGTATTGTTAATTTTCATATTAAATAATACGAAATGGGTGGTAATTATTACTATAAAGATAAAAAGATGAACATGCTAACTGTATGTATCTTATGTAGTGATAATAGTAAAGAAGCTTGGCTACCAGTTATTTACGAAGAAATAATAATAATAATAATAATAATAATAATAATAGTATAGTCTTTTATTTCGTCTCATACATAAATTATAATAAATTCTAAAAAGAAGATCATGCATATGAGGCGAAGTTCAGATTACTACAGTTTTTAGCATCTGTTCTTCCACTTAACCCCATCCTAATCCTAAACAATAATAATAACTGCTTTAATTATCAGGCAAACGTGCGCATAACGTGCCGCAAATGATAAAGATATTTTAATATTGGCGTATTTTAGAGCACATCCAGGAAAGTCAATACTTCAATACGAATGCCAATTTTATTCAGACAGAATTCGAAGATTGATGATGATATACCACTAGAAATATATCGCAATACGGGGTTCCAGTAGGATGAAGCACCGAAAGATTTCAACTGAAAAATTTGGTGCAAAAATGGATAGGATATGGTGTCCCCATAAACTGGTCGAGATCTCTCTATTTTGAATTTTTTTGTGTGGGATGTTCTCAAACAACAAGTTTATGTTACTTTTCCACTAGATCTAGTGAGCCGAAACTTAATAAGCAAATTTCAAAAATGTATTACACATAACGGAGGTCACTTTGAACAAAAACTCAACATTTTTGAAGTTTTAAACTTAGATTTATGTTGAATAGCCTATCTCGAGTGTTTGTTGCTCAATTGTTTTTTTGCTATAATGGATAATAGAAAATTAAATGTAAAAGAACTTTTCTCCTATAAAATTTTGTCATATCTCTGGCAGTAGCCAAGGTATCTGCTGTGATAGCAAAAAACCAAACAGACAATACAGGGTTTCCCTGGCTAGTTTGAAGTTTACGGGTTTAGAGAAACACTTCAGTTTTGAAAATTCGCAATAATTTGCTACTTACTTTCTTTCTAAAATATTTTCAAGTTTCTTGCACTTCCGGCTAACCGGAAGTCGCCACAAACTTTGTTGTTTCAAATGGAACACCCTATAAATGATTAGGTGTTTGGATTCAGCATCAAATTCTATAACGACCGGTCTTCAGCTGTTTCTAAGATTTCACGATTTTACCAATTACCAACATTGTCTCATCAAAACGTAGTAACATTTTTTCTTCATATCATACAGGGTATTAAAGAATTTATGATATATCAAACAATTTTAAAGTTGTAAAACTCAATTTTTTTAAATAGAACACCCTATATATTTTGACACTGTTGCTGCACTTTGCTTTCTATTCCTATTAATTTATTAATGCTCCCAAATGGCGGAACAATACTTTATCTGGTAGACTATGACTATTGACATTACAATAAATTATTGTTTTCGTATTTCGTGTGAGATAAGTATGCAAAATACTGGAAAGTATTGGGGTTTACCTAAATCAGGATATGTTAGATTTATTTTATAGTCAGAATGCCAAAGAATTGCGGGAAGAATTTTATTTTTTTATTTTTACGTTGTCTTGCAAATTTTGTGCAAATATAATTACTGTTATAAGTGTTGTATCTATGTATTCAAATATTTGTATTAAAATAGAGTTTTGTAACTTGAAAGATTAATAGGTGAATCACTACTTTTTAAGAACTTGTAAACGTTTTACTATACTTTGGTAAATCAGTGTCACTATATGGCAGTCTTCAAACGCGAGACGTCTGACATTTTCGTTTTTGCTTGATAAACAAAACTGCGAGACTGCGTTTCAGAATCCTGTGGACAGATGATTTTAAAATGCCCAAATCTTCAGAAGCAGCATAAATTTAAAATATACTGATTTGAGTAAACTCCAATATTTTCCATTATTTTTGTTAATAAATTACACAATAATGCATCTCACACAAAATACGTAACGTCAACGATTACAACAATAATGCTTTCTCAAAACAAAAATTTATTGTAATGTCAAAGTCATAGCATCCCACATAAAATATTATTCGCCATTTGGAAGCATTAATAAATAAAAGTACTGGAGATAGCTATAAGCAAATCGATGTATAATTGAATTCTGCGCCCAACAGTATCAAAATATACAGGGTGTTCTATTTGAAAGAATTGAGTTTTACAACTTTAAAAATTGTCTGATATATCATAAATTCTCGAACACTCTGTATGATATAAAGAAAAAATGTTACTACGTTTTGGTGCGGCAATGTTAGTATTTGGCAGTTTTAAAATATCAGACTTCTGGCACTCATAGTAAGTAAAAATTAATTAGTTAAGTAAAACGGTGTAAATTACAGATTTTTTATAAAAATCGTAATATCTCTGAAACAGCTGAAGATAGGTACAGCAAATCCTCTAGCATTTGAAGCTGAATCCAAAAACGTAATAATATATAGGGTGTTTCATTTGAAACAAAAAACTTCGTGGCGACTTCCGGTTAACCAAAAGTGCAAGAAACCTGAAACATTTTAGAAAGAAAGTAAGTACTAAATTATTGCGAACCCAACATTTTAAAACAGTGTTTCTGTGAGTCCGAAAACTTCTAACTAGCCAGTTCAGTGAGAAACCCTGTATACATATAACAGAGCCGCAACACAAACTTTGTATAAAAAAAATGTAGTATGTTGTACATACCAATTTTACGAAGCAAGGTAGCATGTACCACGATTATTTTAAAAATAGCGACGAAATAGCTAATGCAAAAGAAGTACTAAAAGAATCCTAAGAACGTATATGCCTAGAAGGTAGTCTGTAAAATACATAGATGTTTAGAGTAAGGTCAAAACCGTATACAATGTTGTTGTAGTTGTTTTTAAAAGTTTCTAGATACGGAGTAAAATACGTTAGTGCACAGATAGAAAGTCACAGTGCATTTCTTGAAATTCTAAACATAGTTAAAAGATATAGACAGATAGAGTTTTATTATAACCGTACCAAAACGAAAGAATAAAAGCCCTACATTTCCTACCTATACGATTCGTTCATATTTTGTTGAATACATTTAGTATTTTTTCGTAGGGATTTCAAAATGACAATGACGATAAAGAGTCTGATTACTACCTTAATGAGTCCAACGATGTAAGTAAAAGGAAGGCAACTTTTGTGAAAGATGTCACATCTATATGATTGACTAACAAACTAACTAAACCCATACAATAAACAGTATTAATGTAACAAATATATATTCTACTAATATATGTAGATCAATGCATAAGTACACTATACCATAACTAATGGAAGTAACACTAGTTATTAGAGCCTTGATATCGTGTATCTACTAACATATTAATGTTATTATGTGAATAATTTGTTAAATAAACATATAAGAGATTATAACGATTAACAAACACATCATTCGATCTATACCGATTTACTGTTCCAGAACAAAATTTTCACACGATGTAAATTATAAATGAAGACCTAAATTAGCTTTAGTTGAACTCTTGTCAGTAGCTGCTCACAGAGGCCCAAAATACAATCTTTTATTAATTCGCACCGATTCTGCCGACCTTGCTTGTCTAAAATAAGCGCTAACGGTCTGGCAGATTACTTTATTATGCTGAGACGCAATACTTTTTGAATTTACACCTGACGTAGGGTTGTAATAAAGTAAAGACAGATGGCACATGCAGTCACGTACCTAAACCGCTACTGTAAAAATCGTCGAATTTCATATCCGGTGCAATTTCGTATGACAATCATAAAGTTTCTCTGCCATTTCAAATAAAACCCTGGAGAGAGATGACGCAATCCACAAATGACAACTTTTACGCACGTAAAATATCAATATAAGAATATTTTAATCTTCTTGGAATAGTGATAAAATAACGCAGGATGACAACGCAAAGAGAAATTGTTCCAGTTATTAAAGATTATAAATTTTATGATGGAATAATCTAAATAATTTCCAGCTACCTAGAAGTTAATCAAGCGTTTGTTAATCGACTAATTTCTAAAATTTCCAGCGTAAATAACAATCCTACTGTAAATATTACGTCCTCTACTCCTTTCCATCGTCCTGAAAATCGTTTCATCTATACTCATTCTCTTGTATCTTTTCAGCTCGATCATAACGGATATGAAGAGACTACAATTCGAGAAGTAAACGGTGAAAATCTGCTACCATTTCCGCCGCCGCCTCCATCGCCGGACGGTAAGAATTGTCTGTGTAATGAAGAAAACTGTTGTAACGCTATTCTTGATAATGCTCTCCAATCAGGAAGGATTAAAGGCGATAAAGGTGAAACGGGTCCGAGGGTAAGATATCCTTATTCGAAATTTCATGATTCTGTTTCGATTAACATTCGGATTGTTACCTACAGGGACCGCCTGGAGATTCTATTCGTGGTCCACCAGGTCCACCTGGAGCTCCTGGTTTACCGGGCGCGCCAGGTCAGCCAAGTCCACCAAGTGCTGCTCCTCAGGTAAGTAAACGTTATATGTATATTTGACGATAAAAGTAAAACTTCTAAACTTATCGGTTGATGTTTCTTGCAATTAAATTGTTGAGTTAATGAGTTAATTGTTGAGTTAATATAATTTTTAAGAATTTTCTTTCCGTTGTTTTGTTACGAGCGGGGCCAACACAAATATAGAAATGACATGTCCCCAAAATGTGAGATCTGAATGGCGCGAAACACAAGCTCAACTATCTTTCACACAAAAACTATGTGCCAGTGAGTATGCAGCCCAAATTTTCTAAGAAACGCTACAGGGACGCTCTGCTGTGGTTCGCACGAATTAAAATTTAAAATAATGTTTCTATACCCGGTAAACTACAGTAAAACCTGTGACTAGCGGCCACTAAAAAAATCAAAATTGTTGGCCGTTATTCAAAGGTGTCCGCAAAAGACAGGGGATGAATATTACTCACGCCAAATTCCAAGCAAATATTTTCACATGATAGCTATTATTTTTCTTTTAGATATAAAATTCATTTGGACATTATTTTAAATGATTTTATTTAAACCTAAAATAGAGACTACGGAGGCACATATACAAGTGAACTAAGTAAATGTGTATACATTTTGTCATAAGATCTGATGTCATCCAAGCCTTTTTATTATTCACCCACTCTAAAGATAATTTGTCGATATGATTTCCCTTAAAACACCGAGGATTTGTACTTTTTCCAATAACTAAAGAGTTTTCTTTGTCGCCTTCCATATTTACGCAGAATGAAATAGTTAAATGTTGTTTTGCTAATTTTTTTGCCATTGCATTTATCGTATTTTAATGCAAAAGTGTTATTTGGCATAGCGCGATAATACAGACCTGTTTCATCAACATTAAATATATCCTTCGGGGAATAACACTAAAATTTATGGTAATTTATATTTCCATGCTTCTGCATCTTCCACATTTACATCAGCGGACTCCCCACAAAGTGATATTGTGCCTTTGACAGAAACATTCTACCAATCATTTGCAGCAGCAGAATTCTCAATGTTTAAATTTCTTGCTGTCTCTAGCGCCTTTTGTTTAATCAATGATCCAGATATGGGAATGTTTTTATTTCTAGCTATGCAGAACCATTTATACACAACTTGATCCACTGCTACTCCACTCGTTTTAGGGAATTTCTGTTTCTGATTCAAATTAATATCTTCTTCATACATTTCTTCATTTGAGTTTTTCCAAATCCGTATTTTTCGCAAACTTAAATTATACTTGTCACTCTCCTCGATAATATCAATTTTGTCTTTGAGTGACGAACGTTTCCTTTTTAGTGACATATTCAAACACTTCATGAACACAACTTAAACTTATCGAATGAACAGACGTTTTCGAAAACTTCTGTAAACAGCTGCTGTTTTAAAATAATTCTATCGTGTTTCATTATCACTAACAATAAACCCTTACAAGTAAATTCTGTCACCTTCTTTAGACTGAACAGCAAATACGTGAGTTTTAAAATTTTCGATACGGACGACGACCGTTATTGGGAGGTAAATTATATTGCTTTTATGCCATAAAGTATTATTAGGATCGTGTGGCCGTGACCGCTTTGTAAAGGCGGCCGTTATTGCAAGGTTTGGATATATGGAAATACTCGTATAGTAGATTTTTGCAATGTTAAAGCTGGCCGTTATCACAGGTGGCCGATATATACAGATGTCCGTTAACACAGGTTTTACTGTAATTGATTACTCGTTTCCCAAACATTACCACTATAAACATGAGACAATTTTTTAGGGAATATTTATAAATAAACATTTGATGGGTTTTATGACATCAAAATGACATCAAAATATAAACCAATAGAACTATTACGTTAAACAATTTATTCAAAAAAGAAAATAAAAAAAAGGCTATCTTCGGGGGAAAACCTTTAATATGCGGGCTAACGGTGCTACACTCACTATCATAACGTCCCTATATCTTCTGCTCTTCTCATCTCCACCCCTATCCGTGCCCGCACCTATCACTCAGGGTCAAATCCGAAGATGTACTATAGAGGGCAAATGTAATGAATCACACTTCAAGCGACATGCGAATGCCTTCCGCATTCGACGCATTTGACTACTCGCACTGGGAGGCTGCAATTAGAATTAAAGACGGATACGTAGCAGGTAAATTTCAGGTAGAAATATTCGCAAGAAATGTTAAGCGATATATTCTAATTTCATTTACAATAGTTGCATTTACTCTTTATATTAAGAAGTAATGCTGACTAGAATTCTTAACCCTTTCACTGCGCAACGGCTCAAACAAAATGCTTCCGTGGTACGATTGCATGAAGGCGTTGTGTCTTTACATGGTTCGCACAGTGAACGGAGCAGTTTTGCGCGCGCAAGAGACACTTATGTGTTGCTTGTCCAGTGACGAAGACAAGTTTGGATCGATAGAAGGAAAATAATTGTTTGAGGTTTTTTCTATGTCAGACACCACCTTTTTTGCGGATTAATCCAGCTCGTGCAGTGAAAGGGTTAACTAGATTTCGTAAACATAAGCTGTTTCTTTGGCAAAAGTTAATATTGTTTACTATTATACATACATAGATAAAACATGTATTATGTTTTACACATGTAAATTTTCAATAATATGATTTTTAATATAATAACACGATTCTATTTATAGAAAAACGAATTGTTTCCGATGCCTTATTAGGAAACGATTTCAATGAAGTAGCAGTTTAAAGAAATTTATATTTTTTAATATTTACGCAATCACAAAATAATGAATTTAGTTTTAATTTAATACAACATAGGTATAATAAATGTATTTTTCTAACTATTACATATGTGCATAGATAAGCACAGTTCAGATATTTTTCTACTTTTAGGTCAATTCAAACACTGTTAATTCGATTAAAGATCATTTATTCCAGAACTTTTATAATTTAGTAGGTATTCGTTACAACTTCGTCAGTGGAAGAAATTGACATTTAATTCGTGTCAAATAATTATAATCTATTTTTGCTTTTACTACTATATCTACTTTTATAATTGGATATTATATTTACTAACTTGGTCCGCAATGCGTTTTGTGTATGTGATTCTACTGAATTTTGAGTAATATACTCTACATTACAAATTAATTCGTCTAATGACATATCTATTAAAAAATTTGGGCCTAAAGATATATTACTACTAATATATGTAATAGATTACACAACGTCTTAGTTATTTTGTAAAATTAGAGAGTTTCCAAGTACCTACTTCATGATTGATTAGTTTTTGATTATAAAATTATAATTAATTTTATTCAGAAGTGTTAATTGTTATGTTATATGTTTATGTGTTATAATACTCCCTTTAAATTCTTAATCTCTTTAAAATTACTGTGAGTGTAATAATTATTGAAACGATTAAAACTTCTTAAGAAAACGAATGGTATAAATGTATATACTTACATATATTGTACATATATCTTTAAGACATATTGTATAGTTTTTGTTGTTTTATTATTTAAAACATTAAGCGAATGTTAGGGAATAATATTAAAGTTTCTAATTTTATAATTTTTGTAATTATTATTTAAACAATACTTTGCACGATAAAATAATGACTAATTTATCATAAACTTTTTTTTCTTTTTTAATTTATCTCCGTTCTATCTGAATTCTGTAGCATCATATTCATTTCCAATATATTCACAATTTGCTAGGTTTAAATTCTTTTAAATGCTCGCTACCCTTTGGCCTGCGGCTATACGGCTTATTGCAGTTGCCCAGTTATGTTTTCTTCAATAACAATTCAGAACGGAAAGCCCACAATAGACGCGCTTTATAGCAGTTTGATGCATTACATTTGCCCTCGATAGTACATACACCAAAGTTCAAACGAAAATATCTACGTATACAGCGATATCCACAGCAGCACGTACACATCTTTTCTCTGACTTATCTATTTTCCAGATATTTTTCCCACTTCTAGGTCAATTCAAACACTATTCGATTAAAATCAATTTATTCCAGAACCTATGTATGTATATACAAATTATCAAGTTTTTGTTACAAAATCCGGTAGTGGAAGAGAGAGAATTGACATTGACAACGACAAAATTTCCAAATACTTTTTAGAACTGCGATGAGTTCTCCGTTATCTGCTGTAATAGCAAATTTAGTCATGGAGGATTGTCATGTTCAATTTTGCAAACCCACATTCAGTTCCTCTCACGCTATCATGCTAAAATTTATGTTTGAAAAAGAAAATCCACATTTTATAAATTTTTTAAATGTTAAAAAATAATAACACGAGCATAACAGCAAATTGGTACAGAGGCACCAGCAGTAATAGACACTTAAACTCTTTTTCAAACACTTCAGTAAATTTTAAAAAAGGTGTAATTAATAATTTAGTTGACCAGACTTTAAATTAGCACATCCTGAATTTAGGAAAAATATTTGTTAACCCTCCATTAGGCACGTCTGATAGCGTAATGTGATTAGTCACGTTAGGTCCGGTGGACCTGAAGCTAATTTTTGATATTATTTGTTAAGCTATAATAAAATCAACTTCCAGTGTTACAAATTTTTAGTTATACGTTATTTGTTGACTTTATTAAGAGTGTTTTATAAATAAAATTCAATGTACTCATTCGTTATTTCGAAAGTATAGAGAGAATTCAATGGATTGCCAATTGTTTCTCATTACCGAAACTTTTCAGGAGGAAAAGAGAAAAACCTTTGACGACTTTGTACAGAAATATATTTTTATTACGATAAAAAATAAGTAGTGAGTATCTGAGTCTACATTTGCTTGTGAAATTTTTTGGACACACGTTTGTCCAGCGGACCTTAACGAACGACACGATCCTTTGTTCATCAATTACCGAGAAAGTAGGATCGTTGTCGTTTTGCGAATTATGCCAGTAAATGTAAAATCAACTGTTTTGAGATGTCACAGAGGCACAGGCCGATATTCTAATCAGATTTTGAAATATAATCAAAGAAGGGCGGTATAGGTCCGCTGGACCTATACATGACTAATAATAATAATAATAAATAATGATACACTTTGCCTTAAATATATACAGTGTGTCGCACTCTAGACGGCACCACGTCCGTATTTTGTTAATATATAATCGATTTAAAACATTTCTTGTTCCTGATCATACCTCATACTAAACTACAATTTTAGGGCACAGTAAAATGCTAGCTTACTGCGACTTAAAATAAACAGCAAAATTGAAGAAGTCATATTAGGAATTGTTTTAGAAATAAATTCTGTCAATAAAGGTTGTTCAGAATCATTTAAATGACCTAAATCCAAAATTTCATTAAAAACAAAAAATCTTGATAATTCGAAAAATAATTTTACAAGTTTTGCCATGATTTTAATTTTATTAATTGAATTCGATACAATAATAAAAAACGATGCTTATTTGCTTAAATAACTATACAACTATTCAACTAAATCATCATTAGTCTTCTACTATTGAGGAAAAAATTTCAAGATTTTTTGATTTTAATAAAATTTTGGATTTAGCTTGCTTAAACCATTCTGAACAACTTTTATTAAGAGAACTTTTTTTATAAAATAATCCTTAATATGACTTCTTCAGTTTTACTGTTTATTTTAAATCGCAATAAGCTAGCGGTTTACTGTGATGGGGAAAGTAACATGCGCTAAAATTACAGTTTAGTGAAAGGTATGACCAGAAATTAAAAAAAATTAAATCGACAATATATTAAAAAAATAATGAGGTGGTGCCGTCTAGAGTGAGACGCACTGTATATATTAAATTATAACACATGTTTACAAGGACTTACAATTATTCCACAACCTACATCTACATTTTCTTAGAAAGTACTTCTATACAGGGTTTTCCACAGTAACCGTTCGTTAGAAGTTTCCGAGGTTAGAAAAAACCTACAACTCTGAATTTTTGGAATCCGGGGCTATTCAAGATTCTCTTTCATTTTAAAATATTTTCAGGGTCTTTCCACTTCCGGTTATACCGGAAGTCGCCATGAACTTTCTTATTTTAAATGGAACACCCTGTATATTATTTCATTTTTAAATTCATGAGAAAATTTTATGATGAGTTCTATCAGATTTCCCTATACCTACTTTCAACTGTTACTTAGATATCCTGATTTTTTTGAAAATTTTGAAAGATGTAGCGTTATTTGCAACACAGTATCTTTTGCCCATTTTCGACTGCTAATAAACACTTCTAGGGTAGATGGAAGCACAAGAATGACACTTTCGAAATCCACATTGACAATTGATTTTTCGCATACAGGCTGTCCAAAACTGCATGGCCAATTACAAAATCTTCAAAGTTGAAAAAGTTCTTTTTTTCAAATGGAACACCCTGTATATTATTGGATGATCAAATGCAGAATTTAATTCTGCATCCATTCGCTATGACTTTCCCCATACCTATTTCCAACAGTTTCCTTGTTATGTCAATATTTCCTGTTTTAATGTGATTTTTGACAGAAACTGAAACATCATATGTGTTTCGAACACAATGAACACGACTGCAACGGTAGAAACTCATTTTAATTAGAAAATGGAAACAAAACAGGAACATAAGAAAATTTGAAACGTAGTAACAAATGAAAAACATGAAAAAATTAGGAACATACATAATGACAAGAAAAAATAAAATAAATTAAACGAAATAACTACAATAATTGTTCTATGTGACCACCATTTTGGTTCAAACACTGAATCAGTCATCATATCATGTACTCCTCGCGAAACCGACCTCCGAAGTTCGTCTGCGCTTATATTGGTGAACGCATCGTGAACACGGTTCAATAGTTCCTCTCTCGTTAATACAGGTGTAGAGTACACTTGCTCTTTTATACGACCCCACAGGTAAAAGTCCAAGGGCGTCAAATCGGGTGATCTGGGTGGCCAGTTCGAGGGTCCCTGGGGACCAATCCACCGATCCTCGAACATCAACGTCAATTGTTGATGTACAGCTAGTGTGAAGTGCGCGGGAGCACCATTCAGTTGGTACCAACTGTTTGCTCTCTCTCCTGGAGGTAGAGTATTTAAAAAATCTCTAACAAATGCTCTAAGTATCTATAGATATCTAGCCCCATTTAAACTGTCATCGTAGACTTGATATGCTACGCTATTCTCCATATCAAGACAAAAAAGATTAAAGCTAAACCGGTCCTGGTGATTATTCTCCCTTAAGACGCGTGGATTATCTTGTGCCCAATAGTGAATATTTTGACGATTTATAATTCCGTGTCTGCTGAATTTTGATTCGTCAGTCCAGATAATTTTATAAACAAATCTTGGATCTTCTGTCATTTTTGTGCGCATGAACTCGCAAAAGGCGACGCGTCTTGCCTCACCACCATGGCGTAATCCTTGTACAGTTATTTCACAAAAAGGATGCATTTTGTGTTTTTTTAATATCCTATGAATTGAAGTTTTTGAAATGCCCAATTCCATCGCTGATGCTGGAATTGAACTCCGTGGATAAGCTTGAAAATAAGCCAAAACATTCACCCCTTTAGGTTCATTATCTATTACTGGGTTTCGGTGATTACGAGTTGCCTTTACACTTCCAGTTTCCAAAAGCCGAGCTTCAATTCTTGCAAATTTTCCTGGAGTCAGTGCTGCTAAGTCCGGATATCGCTCGTTAAATAATCAACATGTGCGTCTGACAATTCGTTCACATTCACCGTGCGTATAAAACAAATTTAGCAGATCATTATTCGAATATTTCTCAATATTCCCCATTATTAACTGTATTTCATAGAATTGCACTACTTTGACATAAAATCAACAAATGTCAAATCACTTGTTCTAATTCCTCTTATAATAATCAATGCTTACTGGATACGATTTTGTAGTTTTATTAGATTCTAGTAAAAAATATGGAATAACAAGAAACCCGTTGGAAATAGATATAGGGAAAGTTATAGCGAATCGATGCAAAATTAAATTCTGCATCTGATCATCCAATAATAAACAGGGTGTTCCATTTGAAAAAAAAGAACTTTTTCAACAAATTTTGTAATTCGTCATGCAGTTTTGGACACCCTGTATGCGACAAATCAATTGTCAATGTGGATTTCGAAAGTGTCATGCTTGTGCTTCCATCTACCCTAGAAGTGTTTATTACCAGTCGAAAATGGGCAAAAGATACTGTGTTGCAAATAACGCTACATCTTTCAAAATTTTCAAAAAAATCAAGATATCTAAGTAGCAGTTGAAAATAGGTATAGAGAAAGCTGATAGAACTCATCATAAAATTTTCTCAGGAATCTAAAAATGAAATAATATACAGGGTGTTCTATTTAAAATAAGAAAGTTTATGGCGACTTCCGGTATAACCGGAAGTGGTAAGACCCTGAAAATATTTTAAAATGAAGGAGAATCTTGAATAGCCCCGGATTCCAAAAATTCAGAGTTCTAGGTTTTTTTTAACCTCGGAAACTTCTAACGAACGGCTACCGTGGAAAACCTGTATAACGACTTACACCTGTTTATGCATTCCAATAATATTAAATCTGTATTTGACATTTTATAGTAGTAATTTTATTTTAGCTGCAAAATGATAGAGACAACTGAATGAAATTTAATTTTTAGGCCGTCAAATAAAAACAATCAAGAAAAAAAGTAGTACAACATAAATTTCAATATTTATAAGTATAACAATATAGCACATGCATTCATGTAAACGGAAAGTAAACCTGCTTATAGGATTTATACGTCACAAATGCGTTAGCCAATAGCGAAGCGTTTTAAAATGAATCATGGATTTTAAATAATTGATGAAAATTGATTATTAATATTTCTTAAAACATATATTTTTCGCAAAAGAGATTTTTCAAATATTCATTTATATTATAATGCTATTTAAAAATATATAACTAAAGAAAAATAAAATATATGCGCATCGCCTATTACTGCGTTGGTTCGAGAAAGTTCTGGTTCTGCCCAGTGTATTCCGATCACTTCCAGATAGCCGTAATTACATAAGAAAGGCTAGCGGCGCAATCGCGAGTCAGTCTGCGTAGGAAAGGCGAAAGAAGCGAAACTGTCCATTGTGAAATAAAGTAACATCCGTGGATAACAGTATTTTGATTTGACTTATTGCTTCTATGTGTGATGTAGTAGAAAAGAAGCGAAAAATAGACAGTGAATGCAGAACGTTCAAAGATAAATGGAACTTTCTGTATTTTGTGATTGAGTCCAAGTAATAAGGCGCTATGTTTAATTTGTAATGAATCCATAACTGTTCTCAAAGAATATAAGGACACTCTGAATCGAAACATCTTCAAAATTACTCGAAATATACAGGAAGTTTGAGGACGGAAAAATTTGAAGCTCTAAAGCGCGGACTGAAATCGCAGCAATCTTTGTTTATCAAAGCGAATACTGAACAAGAGTCTGCAACTCGCGCCAGCTTTCATGTAGCTCTTGAAATCGAGAAATGTGGAAAACCATTCACCGATGGAGATATGATAAAAGAATGCTTGATTGCAATAGCCGAAGAAATATGCCCCGAAAAGATAAATTTGTTTAGAAATGTCAGTTTGTCAGCAAACACCGTGTCCCGGAAGGTGCAAGACATCGCCGAAAATATATCATCTCAACTATCTAACAAAAATGGACACCTTGAGTGGATCTTTATACCCTTAGATAAGTCAACGAATGTGTTAGATACTGCTCAGGTGTTGATTTTTATTCGCGGAGTATGTAACAGCTGTAACAGTTTTTGATATTGATAGTATTCACGGCACGACAACTGAGGCAGATATTTTCAAGGGAGTTGAAAATGCCGTTAATAAAAACTCTAGATGAGGTAAAAATATTGTGGTAAAAATAGAGGAGTGATTGCACTTGTATCAAAGGCTGTAGAAAATGATGCTGGTTCAAAGCTCCTAGTCTTACATCATCAACAGGCCTTGTGCGGAAAATGTTTGCATATGTTGGAAATATCAGTTGTTAACTTCCTCAGATCCACTAGGCTGAATCACCCACAACTTCGCGAGTTTATTGAAGAGATTGGAGAAAATGACTTACCATATCATACTGCCGTACGTTGGCTTAAGTGTTTTTTGAACATCCAGCAAAGATTGATTTTTTTGTTTTTTTGAATGAGAGACATCGCCCATTTGCAGATATAGAAAACAGTGAATGGCTGTGGAACTGAATTTGAGATTACAAGGAGAAGATCAGCTTCTCCCTGATTTATACACCAGTATCGAATCCTTCATGCAGAAAATAATACTATTTCAATCGCAATTACATAACAAATGTTTCAAACATTTTAAAACATAAGTGAAATATTTTCCCAGACTACAGAGACTGAATTTCCTGTCGATTTTGCAGTCGAAACTTTGCTTTTTGATACTCGTTTCTCGGCCTTTAATGTCATTACGAATGAAATTAAGCTTTTTTGAAATCCTTTCGATTCTGACATTGAAACTCTGGCTTCGGAAGTCCAAATGGAAATTATTGATTTAGAGGGCAGTGATATTATTAAGAACAAATATCAAAATTCATCTTTGTTGGAATTTTATGAGTCTTCCACTGGTAGAATTTGATATTTTGCATACATTTGCTGAGATCGTACTCAAAGGAATATAGTTACACTGTTGCAGAGATACTACGCTTCTGAAAACGCGCAGTGAAGAAAATTACTAAATACATAACATTCACACTTGCTAATTTAATCTAAGGCAATTTCAATGACGTATTTATTACATTTATTAGAGTTGCTTGAGTGGTCAATAAAACTTTACTTGTCTAACTTCACATAATCAATCTTGTGTACTATAAAAATCCTGAGTCTTCTAGCCTTGCTGCATAACAGCATAGCAAATTACTTTAAAAAATCCTGAAAATATCAAGAGATATTTTACCGATTTTATGAAAAGCTGTCAAGACGCTGAATATATATATCTACGTTGCAAGCATAACGCGGCGAACAAGGACGCCTTTCATAAATGTTACAATATAATAATTTCGATTTGCTCTTTCCTGACAGTTATATCCCTCGTGGGAACCGTTTCGGAAGATACATAGATCTTTTCTGCGCGCGAATCACATGTCAGAGCTTTATAAAAAGCAAATGAATGCGAACAATGGATTCATAGATACGATCTGTTAAGTGTGTGAAGCTCATGAGAAAAAAGGCTAAATTACACATTTGATAAAAAAGGATCGTAGCTTCTCATTTCAACGTCTTATCTGGAATGTAATTTATTAGATATTCGCTAACATTTTATTTATTACATAATATGTCGATATACTACGTTAAAATTCCTACATTGTATTTTCAATTATCCTTCTAATCCATTACATGCGACTGATTCAAACTACTTCACTTTTCCATAATAACTACAGAACTACAGAATTAGTGCATGAGGCGAAAGTTTTAAAGAAAAATTGCGAAGAACGTACTTACAAAAAGCATCCCGAAGGAACCTTACTAAAGCAGCCAATATGAATCGTAATTCAATATTGAACCAATTTTCCTAGAAAAATATCCGAATACCCCAATAAATTGCGAGGGGTCGTTATAAATTATACGTTTGTTCAAATTCATTTTTCCGATTATTTCCGCAGAACATACGGATCCGGTAGATAGGTACATTTCGGTGTGTTATTAACGACAAAGTGAAATAAAAATTGTGGAAGAGGGAAGAAGATATTTCATTTAAATTGATATTTACGGTTAAGGGCGTCTGGAATTCGACGATTCTTCGAAAAGAAGACCGGAGTGTTCCGCGAAAATAACTTTTTGCTACCTTATGAGAAAACTTTTAAATAATATGTAGTTATGTTTCTGCTCACAAAATGAGGTATAGAGAGTGTATTAAATTTACCAGAACATTGGGCAAATAAATTTATAAGCAGGAG